>SNQN01000187.1:0-49596 GCA_008642245.1 Bassia scoparia | reverse complement strand
TTCTGAATTGTGCTTTTATGAAACTAATGCTTAGTAGTTTTTTGAAATGCATGTGGTACCTTTGTTGTCTTAAATTTTGAAGCAATTGTTGAACCATGGTTTCTTTCTTTTACTCAATTCCTTTCTTTCACTGAAAAAATACTAACCTGATCTTCTGTTCTCTTTTCTCTTCTTTTCTATTCTTTTCTTCTTCTTCTTCTTCTTCTTTTTCTTCTCTTTTTCTTGCTTTTCTTCTTTCTTCTTCTTCTTCTTCTCTTCTTCTCTTTTCTTTTTTTCTTCTTCCTTCTCTTCTTTCTTTCTTCTTCTTCTTCTTCTCTTCTTCTTCTTCTTCTCTTCTTCTTTCTTCCCTTTTCTTCTTTTTCTTCTTTCTTCTTTCTTCTTCTTCTATCTTCTTCCTTCTTCTTTCTCTTCTTCTTCTTCTTCTTCTTCTAAGGGATTTATATAAGTTGTAATTATAGGATTTAGTGCAGTGTGTGAGTGTAGCCTAAACTAATTTTTTTGCTAATTGAAAAAATGGCATCTTTTTGGAACAATGTGGTTTTGGTGGATGTGAAGATGTGAATGAATTGTGGTTGTTGTATTTTATAAGCCAAGTGGCTTAAAGTTTGAAGATTGTATATATTGAATATTGGTGGAATTGAATTTGGGGAATGAATGTTTGTTTGGAGGGATGATTCATTTTTGGGAATTCGATTTTCGACTATTAGGCTCACTGTGGGGTTTAGCAAAAGGGAGGGACACATCTCTCTCCCTAAAATTGAATTAACTTAACTCACTTATATTAGTCTAACTATATTATTTTCTTCTAGGAGTCGTAATGAAATTGGTTGTTGTATTTATAGCCAAGTGGCTTAAAGTTTGAATTGTATAATTTGAATATTTGGTGGGAATTGAATTTTTTGGGAATGAAATTTGTTTTGGAGGGAAATTCATTGCATTTTGGGAATCARATTTCCCACTTATTAAGGCCCTCACGTGGGGTTTGCAAAAGGGAGGGACCACTCCCTCTCTCCTAATTACATTAATTAACATACCCTTATATACTCTAAAAAATACTATTCATTTTCCTTCTAGGAGTCCGTGCCTCCTCCAAAATTGCGTTTTTTTCGATACGGAGGAAGTATTTTATTATCTGGATTACTAAACATCGCCCCCATTTTATTTACTTTCACCCCTATTTCATGCTTGTTCTTCCCATTTTAACCTTGCGTAAACTAAATCCCTTTTGCTCGTTCTCCTCCGTCTATTAGCTTAAGACCACCACGCAATCGCCGGAATATTGGGACGAATGTCGGAATTGAACCCCGAACCCACTTAGTCGTCGCCTGACCCCGCCGGAGAGGTAAATTTTTTTTCGTAGAATTTGAAACCTACGTCCAACTAGTAGACGTACATCCCATGGAACACACGTCTAATGTAGACGTACGTCCCATGGGACGTACGTCTACTAGTTGGACGTAGGTTTATTTTTATTATTATTATTATTTTTTTAAAAAAAATATTGTAATAAAGTAGTTTTAATATTAAGTTGTTAACAATATTGTAATAAAGTTCTCAACAAATTGTTGTTCTGTTTTTTTTTTATTTAGTATCGTTTTGAATTTTTTTTCTAATACTTTATTACAATATTGTTAACAACTTAATATTAAAACTACTTTATTACAATATTTTTTTTTNGATATTGCTTACCATGACATATAATTTTTATAGAGTATAATTTATATAGAGATAATTATAATTTGCAAAGTCATAACATATTTAGAATATTTTGAAAGGCCATACAAATGATATGTCAGGATATTTTGAAAATATTTTAGGAAAAATATAGTTAGCTGAATTTCTAAAAAAATAGTATAAATTTATAATTTCAAGATATTTTATAGTACAAAATATATTTAATTYCGAAAATATAGTATAGCAAAAATGGACGGGAAAAACAGTGAACGACAAAACAACGCGTGTCAGGCATAGAGTGAGAGCCGATTGCGCTTTAGTATAGTTATTATTGATTGCACCCAAAAATATGCTAATCATCAGTCCTTGTAATTGCCCTTATTTCAGGGCCAGGCTTTCAATTCTATACTTGCCCCTTATAAACTACGACCCACCACTTAGCCTCAACCCATTCGAACCCACCACCAAGCTAGCAACATCGAACAACACCATCACCCAGCCCCAAGACCACCCGCCRCCACTCAAGCTAGCTTTTTTGAACAATGACAACCCAATCATATCACCACCCCAAGCAAACCATATCCCACCGACACATGGACCACAACCACTACCTCACTACATGGCAGCATCACCCATTCACCCCCCCCCCCCACAATCACTACACCACACAATTGCTGCAACACAAATTCCCAACCACGAAAACTACACCATGCACCCATTGCCCCAAGAGAGAAAATTGAATGGTTTTTATTTTTATTTTTTTTAAAGAAAAGGTGCCTTTGTTTAGCAACCAAAGTGTTGGCTTTGGTGTGATCACCATAGTCTGGGCACCTAACTTTGGCGCTCAAACCAATGTGGCCACTAATCACACTAGAGCCAGGCATGAGTGCTCATGGCTAGGCCGGTCGCCAAATAGAGGCGCCTTTTTTTCTTAACCTTCTTGTAATTTTTAATTTAAAAATTGAAGTCGTTCTACAAAATTTATTCAATACTAAAAAAATGAGCACTCTAGTTATGAGGGATGTTGTTTATTGATGTTCCCATACAAAATCTTATGGAAGATTAATCTGCTTATTTTGAAGACGCYAGAAAACTCCTCGTAATAGTACTAAMAAAAGTTGAATATGAAACACTTTTTTTTTAACTTAAACATAAATTAGAAAGCATCTATAAGAATTTATTATAATTATTATGAAATTACCATGGTACTTTGTAAATTGGGAAATTGTGTCGTGGTCACTTGAGGATTATTTAGAATGGAAAAAGTATCCTCTCATCGCAACGAGACATAAATCGCAGTAAAAAAAAAGGGTCAATTTGTGCATACAAATTTCAACATGTTTAAACAATGTTCTCACCTTTGAAGGCATTGTTAGTACATGTTTAGACAATATCAAAACGTGAATATTTTTTTGATTGTAATGCGCGTATAATGTGTGAGTATAGTGAAAGAACAGTGCCAAGAAGTATGAGAACAACATACACGCTATACTTAACGGTGATAACGTTGCACTACGTTTATCGTTCCTCATTTAGAATGTATATTGTAGCCCTTTAAGATCGGATCATTACGAGAGATTGCACCGAGGGTTATATATTACTTGGTGCATATTATATACTCCATTTTTTTTTTATTAAGGACACTCCATTCATTTAATATTTTCAAAGGCACACCATGCATTTTTAAATTCATCAAATGTACATGATATAATCTATCTATCTATATCTATATACTAATTCTAAAGCAATCACCACCTTATAAGTTTTCCCTCTCAACTAACATAATTAATGATGCATTAATGAAAAAAACTAATGAATATAAATCAATATATGTGCTTTGAAATTTGATTTATACTCTTCTAATGTCTCCTTCTTAAATTGCGCTTGAGAATAAAAATTTATACGTTTATTATTCTTCACTATTGTGTATAAATATCATTTACTTAATAAACAAAAATATTACTCCGTACAAAAAAATTATTGTGTTCATATTGTGTATTAAATTATTAACAAATCATATGAAATTACATCATTTTTTGTTTATACAATTGGGTTTTTAGAGGGTCCTATCAAAATTGATCGCAAAAAAAGCTATACTATCTATCATATATTACTTATTGGTTATACAATTCGTATAAATAAATTTATTTAAACCGGCAGTCGCCACGGAATAATCTAGTTTTCAATATAAATTTTTAGTATCGATTTTGCCCTGAATAAATTGTTTGGATATTTTAAAGCCAAAATTAATTCAGAAGTATATACTTCCTCACGTATCGAAAAAAACGCAACTTTTGCCAATTTCAGCAATATCATAAAACGCAACTTTTATCTTTCTTTTCACTTGTTAGTAAAAAAATGACAAAATTACCAAATTACCTTAATGTTTTCTTAATATCATGATATAACTAATCTAACAACAATAAATTTAATCTAACCTATTCACTTATAACTTTTGATGATTCCCTCCCCAAATTAATTACTCCCAACCAAACCACCCACCCCTTATTTCCCATTAAATCCCCAAAATCATTCATCTCCCTTTTTTTGTTTCGTCGTTGTCTTCCCTCTTCCGGATCTTTCCACAAACCCTAACCCTAGTTCCTCTCTCTCTCCTTCATTCCGCTCATCGAGGCTCTGAATCCCCCATTTTATCTGCGATCTTCTCCTTGCTTCCATCATCTTCTCTATCTTCGATTTATGTCTTCTTCATGTCTTCCAGTCTTCTTCTCTATATCCCCTCTTCAACCAACGAATTAAAAAGTGGATCTGACCCCTTGTATGATGCTATGGATCCTGAAACCCTATGACGATGTTTGTTTCTAATGACATTATGACTGATAGAGATGTGTCCACACTTACCCATCGGAGTTGTACGCACAGATGGTTGACAAGAACGTCGTTGAAGTCATGTCCTGCTAAGAAGCTTTGGGAGACGGTGTTGAGAAGCTAATATTCTGGATCTTGCTTTAGGAAGATATAGAAAGATTGGGGGCGATTGACGCAAGGTGGGAGGATAAGAAGAGGGAGGAAAAGAACAGGGCTGAGTGAGGGAGAATGAAGGAAGGTGCTTGGTGCTCGGGTCAAGTTTGCGTGGTGGATCATCACAAAGGAAAGGGAGTGGTTGAGTCAGAAGGAGTGTGAGAGTGGACTCTGACAGTGAGACCGAGGAAGAGAAGGAACATAGAAACAAGGGTCGTGGTAACAGGGTTTGATTTCATCACATAATTTGAGCCGTGTGGACACGCCAGTTGATGAGGTTGCAGCGTTGAAAAGGCAAACCATTGTTATTAGTGATAGATGAGTGGTAGTTCATGCACGAGGATGAGGGAGTTGAAGTTGGAATGACCTTTGTTGAGGTGGCTGAGGAGGATCCGCAAGGGTAAGGGAAGGTGGCTGCTGATTGTGGTGGAGCCAGTTTGGTGAGTGCGTGGCACCTCTTCAATGTCCCGTGAAAACAAGAGGGTTGTGGTTTGTGCTGGTTGCCGTCTGACCCCTGGCGGCTACGAGAAAACTATTGGAGGCCAAAGAAAGCCAAGACAAGATCAAGTTGCACCCTTCCTCCTCGAAGGTCCATTAAGAAAAAGGTATCAGAGCTGACCCCTTGACAAGCGTGGCTGTCATCTTTGTTGAAACTGTCACTACGGTGATGTGTTTATTTAACCCTATTTATTTTCTTTAAAGACTTACTGTTCGTTTTTATGCTTATTTATGATTATGATGGATGATGCTGGTAGGTTGGCATATTATGTGTTGTTGATATGATTTTACTTTGCTGCTGGTTGGATTATTACGTGAGTTGGATTATGATTTTATCGTTGCTGCTGGTTGGCATTTATTATGTTGATGTTGGATTTTTGATTTTTATGTTGCTGCTAAGTTGATTAATGTGATGTTTGGTTTTTCCATTTTTATGTTGTTGTTGGTTGGATTATTAGTGATGTTTGGATTTTTATTTTTTATGTTGCTGCTGGTTGGAGCATTTTTTATGTGATCTTTTCATGGATTATCAGATTGTTGTTTGCTGGTTGGATTTTATGTTGCTGATTGGCTGGTGAATATTTATGTGCTGTTGGTTGGATTTTAAGCTTGGTGTTGGTTGGAATGTAAGTTGCTTTGATTGCTTTATGTGTCGTTGGAACGTCGTTGACTGAATGATGGAAACTTAGATGCAAGTGTCTTGTTGTGTAAATGAAATTGGTATTGTATCGATTAAATCCCATTAAATAAACCCCAAATCCTAGAGACCATTTAAGCGTCAGGGACTGTCTGGTGGAAATGAGTTTGTATGTTGAAACCATTTGCGGTGCAGCCGCATCATGAACTCTTCATCCTTGACCTGTAATGTGTTGGCTTCTGCAGCTGGTTTGTAGTAAATGTCTTAGCTTGACCACGCTGTCCATGACTTAATGAACCGGAAGACCTTGTCTATGAGCATTTTCTTACAACAATTTGTGTGACATGTTGACTGCCATATTGTCATCCATTGTTCCTCCTGGATTTTCTTTGATGTCTTCTTTGCCTCTCATACTTAACAAAGGGTAGAATGCCATTACTTTCCATCATGGATTTCAACTCCATTTCATCATAAATGCCCCCTATGACACCCATGAACATCAATCCTATTCATTGAATCTCTTTGATTGACGACATCTATAAGGATTATCTTCCTTTGGAACGTGAAGATGAACCTCATGTTCCTCTGGGTTTCAAGTAGAACCACTTTTCATCAATGGTATACATTTCTCATCTGTCATCAATCTTACAAGCTGGCTGGACCTGGCTGCCGGGTTAGTGTTTCAACAACCCATTTCATTCTGTCAATTTGTGATCCCTGTAACTGCTGGATGGTTGGACTTGAGATGACGCCTTAGCATACCTTTCTTTAACCAACCTTTGAACCACAGTATGAGAACCTTTAATGCGACAGCACAATGCTCTAATTTTGTCCTTAAATGCAGTGGCAACTCGTTGGAGGAAATCCTCGTTTCATATTGTTTGGCTATTTTATCCTATACAACCCTTTTTTTTTTAGTCTGACATCAATGACTTCCCTCTTTCTTTTTGCATTTTAATGTCTTTAAAATTCTTGAAATTTGCTTTTATGAACACCTAATGCATTACTAGCTCTTTTTGAATATCCATGTGGTACCTGTTGTCTTTTAAATTTTGCAGCAATGTTGAACAACATGGTTTCTTTCCTTTATACTAGATTTCCTTTTCTTTCACTAGAAAAAATACCTAACCTGATTTCTTCTTCGTTCTTCTTACTTCTCTCTTCTTCTTCTTCTTCTTCTTCTTCTTCTTCTTCTTCTCTTCTTCTTCCTTCTCTTCTTCTCTCTTCTTCTTCTTCTTCTTCTTCTTCTCTTCTTTCTTTCCTTTCTTTCTTGCTTCTTTTCTTCTTCTTCTTCCTTCTTCTTCTTCTCTTCTTTCTTCTTCTTCTTCTTCTCTTCTTCTTTTCTTCTTCTTCTCTCTTCTTTTCTTCTTCTTCTTCTTCTTCTTCTTCTCTCTTCTTTTCTTCTTCTTTCTTCTTCTTCTTAGGGATTAAAGTTGTAATAACTAGGATTTAGTGCAGTGTGTGCAGTTGTAGCCTAACATAATTTTTTGCTAACTTAGAAAAAATGCATTTTTGGAACAATGGTGGTTTTCTGGTATGGATGTGCAAGATGATGAAATGAAATTGGTTGTTTTATTTATAGCCAAGTGGCCTAAAAGTTTAAATTTTATTAATTTAATATTTGGTGGGAATTGAATTTTTTGGGAATGAAATTTGTTTTGGAGGGAAATTCATTGCATATTGGGATCAGATTTTCCCATATAAGGCCCTCACGTAGGGTTTGCAAAAGGGAAGGGACACTCCCTCTCTGCCTAATTACATTAATAACATACCCTTATATACTCTAAAAAATACTATCATTTCCTTCTAGGAGATCCGTGCCTCTCAAAATTGCGTTTTTTTTGCTTCGATAAGAGAGAGTACTATTTTTATCTGGATTACTAAACATCGCCCCTTTTTTACTTTCACCCCCTATTTCATGCTTGTTCTCCATTTAACCTTGCGTAAACTAAATCCCTTTTGCTCTCTTGTTCTCTCCGTCTATAGTCTTAAGACCACGCACGCAATCGCCGGAAATATTGGGACAAGAATGTCGGAATTGAACCCCAACCCATCTTAGTCGTCGCCTGACCCCGCCGGAGAGGTAAATTTTTTTTTCGTAGAATTGAAAAACCTACGTCCAACTTAGTAGACGTACATCTCCATGGAACGACGACGTCTAATGTTAGACGTACGTCCCTACTGGCCGATACGTCTTCAATTAGTTTGGACAGCGTTTATTTTATTATTATTATTTTTTTAAAAAAAAAAATATGTTAATAAAGTAGTTTTAATTAATTAATTGTTAACATATTGTCAATAAAGTCTCAACACAAATTGATGTATTTCTCGTTTTTTTCTTATTCAAGTATCGTTTTGAATTTTTTTTCTAATACTTTATTACAATATTGTTAACAACTTAATATTAAAACTACTTTATTACAATATTTTTTTTTTWWAAAAAATAAAAAATTTAAACCTACGTCCAACTAGTAGACGTACATCCCATGGGACGTACGTCTGGGAATTCCTCACGTCCCATGGGACGTACGTCTACTAGTTGGACGTGGTGAGTGGATAAGGGTGGTATAAGTGAGGGTATTTTGGTCAATTTACTAAAAATTTTGGGACGAAAATCAGTAAAATGGGGCGAGGATTAACAATGCCTTTTTATTATTTTTCACATTTACATGGCATGGCATGGCATGGCAATTGGCAAACATGCATATTATTATGCAAATTTTTTTAATTTCTTTATTTCTCGAAAGTTGCTAAAAACCAGTTTGTTATTTACTCSGGTAAAAATTGCAGTTGTAACACTTGTAACTTGTAAGTTAAAAACATCAAACTTCTCAAACTTTGAAGTTTGGACAAAGTATAAAAAGAGCAGTTCGTAAAAATCAACGTAAGTGAGGAAAAATGGCAAATCTGCCGCAATCGCTGTCGTTAAACGCCGCAGCATACGGGCCGGGCCCGGGCCCTGGCGGCGCAGTCTCCGCCGACCGGAAAATGCAGTCAGCCGAGCTTCTCGTTTTAGACCTCAGCAATCCCGATCGTCGCGAAAACGCTCTTCTCGAACTTTCCAAGGTGCTCTTTCTCTTTCTCAATTTAGGGTTTCTTTTGAAGCTTTTGAACCTTTGTTTTGCGTTTGGCTGGTTCGTTCTTGTTCTTGATGATTACGATTACGATTTTGTGTTTTTATTGGTAGAAAAGGGAATTRTTTCAAGATTTGGCTCCGTTGCTGTGGAATTCTTTCGGAACTATTGCTGCKCTTTTACAGGTAATGCAGCTGTTCAGTTTTCAGCAAAATGAGTTGATTTTRCTCTGATTTGTTACGAATTTGATTTTGATGTTGTGATTTTGTCGAAATTGTTTAGAATTGGAACTGATTTTGTGTGTGGAGTTGACTTAGCTGATTTTCGAAAATTTTGTGTTGAATTGGAGTTATGTGCTGGACAATTGCATAAAGCGAGGTTTTTTTTTTAGGTTTGGATTTGGTGATATGTGGTTTGTGTTTGGGAGTTGTTGTTTTTGTTTCGGAGTGATGAAATTGTTATTGGATAAATATCAATTGCTATATAACTAGCATGTGTTTACAAGTGCTATTATTTGGTAAAAATATGCGAATGTGATTTCAAACTTTCATCATCCAGGTAGCTAGTTTGTTTATGTGAGCGGGAGGAAGGATTTGAGTCAGGAACTCAGAGTTAGGCCTGGTGCCAGTGGCTTATAGAAAGCAAGGTAGCCAGTAGTCTGTTAAAGCATGTCAATCATTTGTTTAGAGACTTAATGAGTATGYYCCTTAAAGCACAATAAAGTTTCTTAATTTTTGTTAAGAAGCTATGTTTGGATCTCCAAACTGATGACATGAAGAGAAAAGAGTTTAGCTAATAATTCTGCTGGAGAAAACGATTTTCTRGAGGTAGTTCGGATATGTCATTACTGGAGTAATATTTATTGTGAGGTATAAAAATTAGTCTATTGCATTTTTTGTAAACTGGGCTGATAGTTACATCTGGAGATTTTTAACCACATTTCCTTGAAAACCTAACCTTGACTTCGTAGGTGTGTTTATGGATGCTGTTGGCTGGGTTTCGAAAATTACCATTTATGATGGCCTTGGTTGATGCCAAAAATAACTTTTGAATTACTYCTGCCTCTTTTTTCCCCACGGTTCTCATCTTGTTGCCTATCAATAATTTTCACTGGTTTGGAAATATGAAAATTCACACTGCCCTATTTCCCCCCCTTTTGTGTCCCCTTATCTTTAGCCAGATTCTTCCTCACCCTAGTTGTTTATTCTTTGTTTTATAACAACAGGTTTGTAATACAGAATGGAGGCTATGTAATACAGATTTGCAAGAGTTAGTAAGTTTGAAATTGTCACTGACGTTGGTAAGTATTGGTTGCAGGAGATTGTGTCAATATACCAAGTGCTATCGCCACCTACCCTAACTCCAGTGCAATCAAACCGTGTCTGCAATGCTCTTGCTCTACTGCAGGTCCGACTTCTTGTGTATGCAAATGCAACTTATTTAATATTGCATTTTCAATATTCTTCTTTTTTCCAGCTTTATATTTTGGGTTAATTTGGACTTTCAATTTATTATTTCTTATTTCTTTTTGGTTGTTTGTGGAGTAGAGTCAGAATTTAGAAACCAGTGCTGAAGTAATTGATCTGTATATGAGCTTCAGGATATATATTGTGCCATTACTTCATGTYTGACTGTGTCCAGTTCTAATGATCTTGACCTGGCTTTACTAATCTATAAAGTTTGGTCTCAATCGTGTTTTTCTGCTTTGATCTCTCAAGTAAAGAAATTATATTGCTGCCCTCTACTTAATTTGTTTTGCTTAGGATATTTTTTCCATGTTCTCATATGTAATTGGCAGATCTATTGTTAAAGATTTGAAATCCATCTTTTTGGCTCTTATGATACCTTCACCCTTTCATCCTATRTTGCATAAACATGGATTAAGTGTCTACTCGGATACGGGTGTCCGAGTCGGACACTTGACTATTTTGTAGAAAAAAAAAGTGAATCTAATAGTTAAAAATGGAGTATTCGGGTGGAGTGTCGTGTCCGACACGATACGATGCGACACCCAATTTTGAGGTATATGAGGGTGTCGAGGTAACATATCTTTGTTCCACAAAGCGACTACTACATTAAGCTGGTCTCTGATAAGTTCTAACCACAATCACTTTCTTATATTTCATTATTTTAGAGTGTTCCTCGGTCTCTGATTGCCAATCACACCTTTTGTCACCTCTTTTTACTGCATATCTTACCAAGCAATGAAGAGATTCATTACACGAATTAATGCTTGTATTTGTGCCCCAACACACCTGCTTATCCATCTTTATGTAATGTGGCTAATGTCCAGTGTTAATGGAGTTGCCTTATCGCTATGTTTGATGATTTCTCTCGGGGTAGTGAGGTATTTTCCCATATATGAACCGTGTGAATTTGTGATGAGTATTCTCATTTCTCATGTTGGCATTTATACTTGGGTTAGTTTAGACTTTTGGGGTTTTATTAAGCAATGCCCGAAGTTTGGGGATATGTTGGGTGGCGAGCATTCAACTGATGCTTTATGCCTTGCTGCTTCGCTCTAAAAAATTAGCTTCAAGATCTATAAGTACTGTTCWCTTGTTATGTACCTAAAAAATCTCCCTTTATCTTGCTGTTGCAAGCTCTTCAAGAATCTGTCCCCAGGGTAATTTGGTTGAGCATTTACTAGAGTCTATGCAAAAACAAAGGGTGGATTTTATACCCTTGGGGATCCATGGGTTTGGAATCACTTTCTAGAAATATTCATTTTCCAATCAATCAGTAAAAGACTTAGAAGTATTCATTTTTATTTGTCTTTAACATTAAAGAATAAAGATGCTAAGATACTTTGTTTGATGGGTTTATATGAATTGTATCAGCTTATTAACCTTATTGTCTGCCTTTCCTTGATAGTGTTTTTTTCTTTTGAGATGTAGCTATGCTTGATTAGGTAATTGTAGTCCTTGTAGATGTTTATAGTTTTTGACATATTATTTGTTCTCTGCAGTGTGTGGCATCTCATCCTGATACTCGGATGCTTTTCTTAAATGGTGAGTTCCTAGATTATGTGCATCTTAATTTTTTTAATCGCTATTTATTTACTTGCTTTTGAATTTTACCTTCATGTATGTGATTTTGGTTTCTTTAATATATTTCTCTACTTGAAGTAGTTCCTGTTTAGAAAGGATTTCCTTATGGTGATATAATTCATTGATTTGAAATGCACATCAATTATCCCTTCTGGGATGAGGAAGTGTTGACCAAGCTATCAATGATCTGACTCATCTGAGGGTAGCCTTCTGCTCTATTTATTATTCTAGTTGAAGAATTCGACTCATATTGTTGGCTCTCTCTCTCTCTCTCACACACACACACACACACACGCACACACCTTTTGATGCACAAATTATTTATATCATACTTGGGGAGCCTTAGACAGAGAATGGCCGTGGGAGTGTTCACTGTTTTATGATTGTAGCATCCCTTTATAGTTGAAGGGGAAATTCTATGGCATCCCTTTAAACTAGCTTTGCTCTATGATACACTATGATATAGAATGTTGACTTTTAAAAAGGAGCACATTATGAAGGCGTAGGTCACGGAGAAGCGCATTTTAAGATGGATGTGTGAGAACACTCTTAACTCTTAAGGGATAGAATCTAAGCAGTGCAGACCAACTAAGGGAAGGGAGAATTGCGTGTGTTGGTTTAGCCGTTTGGCCATGTAAGATGAGAGAACACACCAGTGTGAAGAGTGGAGGGAGATCGAAAATGACTTGGTTTGAAGGAGTTAGGAAATGTACGAATCAAATGGATTTGCTTGAGAATTAGGTTTTAGTTCGTGGGGGCGGAGGAAAAAGATCTTTGTGGGCAACCACACAAAATAATCACTTTTGAATTTTTGATTCATGCAGCGAACACACTTATAGGATTAAGGGTTTGATTGAAGTAAATTTTTGTTGAAAGTGTAGTTTTGTTATTTTTCCAACCAATGGACCAGTATGTCTTCTATGATGTATAGTTATACATTAATGATTGTTGAATGAATCAATATCGGTGGGGAAAAGTTTAATTTATGTCAGCCATGTTAGTTCCTGACAGGTTGCTTGATATATTTACTATAAGTATATGTCATAATAATTTGAGATGATTGACATGATGATTTGTAACGGGGAATCTGCTTTTCTATTCACGGAAGTTAGTTTTTATACACTACCATGACCAGTGATCACTAATGTTCAGCTCTACTTATAATTGTTTCCGAGAAGAACAAGTTATGTGAAACCATTAATTTGTTTTATATTGTTCATGGTGCTGGCATCATGTGCATACATAATTTAAGTTGTCTAAACTACAACTTGGTTTTTAACTATGACTATAGCATGTGATCGACTCATCAACTCTTCTAATCCAGGCAGAAATGCTTGTCTGGTTTAGACTTTTCAATTTACAAAATCTATTGAGAAATTCGAAGGAGATAAATATTTCCAAATGTCGGGAGTATGTCTATGGACTTGTAGATGTCAGTGTTGAAGCATGTTTCAAATATTTTGATTCTGTTAGCACAGTTTGTAATTGATGAATCATATTCTTTGCAGCTCACATTCCTCTATATCTGTATCCATTCCTCAATACAACGAGCAAGTCTCGGCCTTTTGAGTACTTGCGGTTAACTAGCTTGGGTGTTATTGGAGCTTTGGTGAAGGTATGAATATTGTTGGAGTCTTTCCTATCTTTTATATTGCTTTACTTGTTATTGCTTTTCATAAAAAACATATGTTGGTATCATGAAAGGGTAAGTTAGGAGGCTGGTTGTTCTAGGATCTTGGATTTTCTTCTTGGAGAAGGCTTTCAAGTTTCAAGTTCTTGCTAGCTCTGACTTACAAAGCAGATGTATAATTCTTGAATTCCAAGTTAGGATGCATCCCATATTTCTCGTCCCACTCCATGTACAGAATTTAATTATACTTCCTATGAAAGTATGAACCCACAATTTTTTTTTTAATAAAAAAATAAATTATTGAGAAATTCTACAAAATAACCCCCCAAAAATCGCCTTTTCCAAAGTATACCCCCACTTAAAATTTGGTCCATAATAAATCCCTAAAACCAAGTTTTATTTCATAAAGTAACCTCCACGGTTAACTTTAACCAAAACATATGGTTAAATTAATAAAAAAAATTAAAAAAGCAAATAAAGTAAAAATAAAAATAACCACAACAACCTGCCACCTTCACCTCTCCCAACCACCGTGACCTGCCACCACCCCCCTCCGCCATGCCCTTCCTCCTCTCACCACCACAACAGCTGCACTCCCTCACCTCACACTAGTAGCAGCASTAGCACCCACCTAGCAACCTAGCAAAACCCTTCGAATTCGAACCAGGCCACACCACCACCATTGAATTCGAAATCCCCTACACCACCACCATTGAATTCAAAATGTCCTCATCACCATCGAACACACTTCGAATTGGGGATCTGTGTAGGTGGTTGGGTTTGCGGCGACCACCAAGTCCACCACCAACAAATCTTCTGTCACCATGATCTATCTGCTTGCATCGTTTTCGTTGGTGAGGTTTTGTGGTTGCACAAGGACCCAGATCTGTTTGCGTGGGGATGGAGGTGGTTGGGGTTTTGATTAGGCGGGGCTATGGAGGTGGTTGGGGTTTTGATTAGGCGGGGTTGATGATGGTTGCGTGTGGGTGGCGAGTGATGGTCGATTGGTGATGGTTGCGTGTGGGTGGGGGTGGCGGGTGATGGTCGATTGGTGATGATTGCGTGTGGGTGGGGGTGGCGGGTGGTGATTCTGATGAGGTTGGGTGGGAGAGTGGTGGTGTTCGAATGGTGGGGGTGGTTGTGGTTTATATTTTTTTTTTCAAAAAAATAAAATAAAAAATTAAACTTAACCATAGTTAAGCTAAATTTAACCATTAAGGTTATTTCATGTACTAAAACTTGATTTTGGGGATTTATTATGRACCAAAAAATAAGTGGGGGCATACTTTGGAAATCCTGATTTTTGAGGAGTATTTTGTAGGATTTCCCTAAATTATTTTAGTTGTTGGTGCCGAGATCAATAATTGTTATAGAGATATGGCCAAAAAGTTGAAAGTGGGTGAAGTTTGAAAATAATTTAGAGCAATTGATGGGATATGGAAGGAGAAAAAGGTTTTTTGTGTGAGAGAAGTTGTGTTATTGTTATATGGAAAAATTGCCATTAACTACCCACATTTGGGACATATTTAGAAAAAACTACCCGGATTCCCCAAAAATAAAAACAACTACCCACTTTCTCCTAAAATTTTAGAAATCACTACCCACTTTGGTTTTCCGGCAAAAACAAAACCACTTTTGGCGTGTGGGTCCCACCTATTCTTCATTTCCCTCCAAAATCTTCCCTATTTTATGAAATTACCATTTTACCCTCTATTTAAATCAATTAATATTCTTTTTATTAAAAAAAACCATACAAATATTAATCACAATAAATCTAAAAACCTCCCTAATTAAAAACCCTTGCAAAAACTGAAATTGAACATAATTAACATCAAAACAAACCAACACAACAACCATGATTTTTCACACTACAATTAAACCTCCACCAAAAATATATTCCCTTATACACGGGTTTATCTTTATTGTCTCTGCATAATGTTCATCGATTTATTTCTGTTTTGCACACTCCTCCTTTCCCCACTTTTCTACTCACTCCCCACCCACGACACACCCACAATATTAATCAAAAGAATAAGTGAGGAAAATCTGCAGTTACCTCCCAGATTTCTCGAAGAAACCATTTCGAAGAATGCAAATTCACCTCAAACCTAGTTTCCAAGCAAGAGATCCTTAATTTCGAACCAAAAAGGCCAATTTTTCAGAGTAACCACCATTTGGAATTATTCGCATAAATTGTTTCGAATCCAAAAATCCAATGATCGAACATAAACACTTTTTCGGAGTAACAAAATGACTCGGTAGTAGAGTGGCTTGTGAGGAGCGCAAGTGGCACGTAGTTGAGCAGGGATGTTACGACGGGATTGGCGCGTGGTTTGGGAGTGTGCGGTGATGGTGATAGAGGAGAAGAGGTGGTCGCGAAGAGGAGTTGCGAGTGAGAGAGAGGTGCGATCGGCGCGCCGGTGTGAGGCGTGTGTGCTGAGATGGGGGCCGCCGTGAGTGGACTCTTGACGAGTTTTGAGGACAAGTAGCTGTGAGTCCAAGCAGTATTACAGCCCAGAATAGTAATGGAACCGCCGTGAGGAGCAGAGTCCCGTGAGCAAGGCAGTGATGAAGCCGCTGTGAGGGAGGCAAAAAAAACCGCGTGGAGTGACTCGTGACAGTTGTAGGACAGGAGGGGCAGTAAGATCTTGAGGAAGAGAGGGAGAAGATGATGATTTAGAGAGTAATGATAAGATGATGATCAGACAGAGAAGTGAAGACATGACAGGAGAGAGAACGAAAGTCATCAGGAGATGAATTAATTGAGGGAGTTGGTAAGTTTTAATTTAAGGATAAAATGGTAATTACGTAGGGTAAAGAATGAAACGTGGGACCCACATGCCGGAATTGGAGAGGAAAAATGAATAACTGGTGGGCCCCACTAGCCRGAGTGGTTTTCATTTCATCAGAAAACCGGAGTGGTTTTCATTTTCTAAATGTTTTGGGAAAAGTGGGTAGTTGTTTTTATTTTTGGGGAATCCGGGTAGTTTTTTCTAAATATGTCCCAAATGTGGGTAGTTAATGGCAATTTTTCCTTGTTATATTTATAAAATAAGATTTCTCAATTCCAAATAAAATCATGAAAATAATTTGGGATGTCATATATGGGAAGTGTGTAAGGTAATGTGCGACTGGAGAAACAAGAAATTTAATTATAGTGTAAACATGTGACTGAGACATACTTCCTTCGTCACAAAATAGTTACGACAAAGGGTTATAGTCTTTGTCTTACACTCTTACTCCCTTGACTATCACTGAAAACCCATTTTCTCTGGTGAAGGAAACTGTTGCTTAGTTGAAGTTTATTTAATTATCTGTTTCGCTCAATTTTCAATGGACTGTTATGCATGGAGCTTGTGTTTGATTTGCTAATCTTGCCGTTTATTATCAAGAATGCAAAGTGTAGACTTCCATACTTTTTCGCCATTAGTGAGTTTATTTGYAAGGATTTCTGTTCTGTTCTGCATTTTCTTTTCTTATTTTGGGGTTCTCTTTGCAGGTTGATGATACAGAAGTCATCAGCTTTCTTCTATCAACTGAGATAATTCCATTGTGTCTGCGTACCATGGAAATGGGCAGTGAATTGTCAAAAACAGTAAGTTTTCATTACCATTGTTCTCTCTCTCTGGATGAGAAACATACCTTCTCATCCACCTATCTAGGTTGCAGTAAGATGGATACGGGGTCATGAATGTGTATGAGGGTTTGAGGATAGATAACAACAAATCACAAAATTTACTATCATTAAAACACAACACAAAGATTATGACACAGTTTTGTTGACACGTGCCTCATTAACTGTGTCATGGTGTCTCTGCTTSCACTTGATGGAATTATAATAATAAATCTTAGAGCATGTTTTGACTTTTGAGTGCTTGCACCCTTACCTTTTTTGAATGCTTGCTCCCTTACCCTTCGAGTCATAATACATTATACTACCATTAAGCTATTTTATCAAATTCTTAATGATATGCATAGCTATTTTAACATTTTCTATTAATTTCTACTTCAACTTGAATGAACCAAAAATGTGATTTGAATATATGGGACGTACGCAATCAATCTCTCAATCTGAATAAATCAAAGCTTTAATCCCAAAAGTGCTCAGCTATATGAATCCAAAATGACTATTCCATGCAATCATAAACAAAGTTCCTCCTCCTCCATCCCTTGCAATAAAAAACTTCATTCTCATGCATATCCAATTACTTCATATCTTTCCTAACTCCTTCCAACCATGTCCTCTTCGGTCTCTCTCTACTCAATATTTATTTCCTCTCTATTTTGAAATGTTTTGTTCCTCCATCACCAATCTTTTTTCAACGTAAATTTCTTTCTTGTAATTTTTTTCTAATACTATTGTTGTAAAAATTGTAAAAAATTGATGTAGTGTTCCATAGTATTTTGTGGAGAATTATACCATCGTAAGTTAGAATTAATCTTAATTTGGAATGGTGTCCATTTACATTTTGATTTTGAAATCAGCCTTTGAAATACTACTGACTTATTATTTGGAATGGACTTATTGTTCTCTTTATTATTTCAGTCACTAAGATTAATAGTTAACATATATTATAAGTTAATAACCATTAATCCATAGCATTTCCTATACTAAAAAATATTTWWWAAAAAAAAAAATTTAATAAATAAATAAAATGCAAAGGAAAAATAGACTTAAATTAGTTATTCTTTAGAACTTTGTTACTACTAAGACAAAAGTGAAAAACAGAGGAAACTAACAAGGTGTCAAAAGGTTAGCAGGGGATGCCCATGATGTAAAGTTAATTTCAGAGGTAAAGAGTTCCCAAAAAAAAAAAAAAAAATAAACCAATAAAGTTAGTAGGCTAATTCTTAATTTACATTTACTCTACCTTCTTTACCAACTTCATACTGATTCACTAGTAGCTGAAAACAGAACTCTCTATTTTTCTTTCCGGTTAAAATTGCAGATCTAGGTCAATACAAGGGTTGTTGCGTACTTGCGTGTATGCTTTTACTTTTTCCTTAACCATCCACATTATTCGAGTCTAGGTGCAGGCAAATTCGTGCTTAATCATCCACAATCAGACTTGTTCTTGAACAAGCTTATTGTAGCCCTCTTTTTTTTTTTTTTTTTTTTTTTTTTTTTTTTTTGTGGTGGGGTTTAGAGAGCACCGTGGAAGTATATTATATTTGATGATTAGCCGAAGTAGATGGAGGGACAAAACTTCTTGCTGGGTTGTGAAAGTTCTGTCATTAGGATGTTACACAAGGTTTAATTAGCTGTCTTGTTGTTGACAGGTAGCTACTTTTATAGTCCAGAAGATTCTTCTAGATGATGTGGGCTTGGATTACATATGTACAACTGCAGAGCGTTTTTTTGCTGTTGGAAGAGTTCTAAACAACATGGTTGGTGCATTGGCTGAGCAGCCATCTTCAAGACTGCTGAAACATATTATTAGATGTTACCTCCGACTTTCTGACAATCCAAGGTTGATTGAGTTGATGTGTGGTTCTTGTCTCCAGCTGTGGCTTCCTTCTTTGTGCTTACTTTTGACAATTTTTTTGGGTATGTTTCCTGCAGAGCTTGTGATGCACTGAGAAGCTGCCTGCCTGAGATGTTGAGGGATTCAACCTTTGCTGCCTGCCTTCGTGTAAGTTATTTTTGTCTTTGTAATTAATATATGTAGACATAAGAGTTGAACTGAAATAGTGAGATACAACACCAATTTCACATGGATGATTTTGCTGTTGATTACAGATTTTTTTTTCTTAGTCATTATACTCTTGATTGTTTTTCCCTCTTTGTGTGTGATTTTCGAGATGTTTTTAATCGGCATATGTCACATCTGACTTGTAAGTTGTAACAATATGATTTGAAGGGCAAATTTTAGATTTTCAGCCCCTTTATGACCAAGGCAAGCAAACATGAACATCAAGCCCACTTAGATTTCCCATTCCTGATATCCTGTCTCTTATACACATCTAGATGTGTATAAGAGACAGGTAGATAACTAATAGTTATTCAGGTGGAAGGTTGTGACTCGTGAGGATTTGTAAGTTCAGGTGCCCTTGTTTTCTCACGATAACAACGGCAACCAAATCGTTTGTTTCATGGCTAACCTCGGCCATTGTGGTTTCATCGATTTTTTTTTTTTTTTTTTTTTTTTTTTTTTTTTTTTTTTTTTTATTTTTTTTTTGTGCCTAGAAGGCAGATTGTTTTGTTGTTAATCTTTAGAAAGTAGCTAGTACTCTTGTTGAGTTGTTTCAACTTCATACTGAGATGTATCTTTACTCATATGGGAGTATTTTTGAGCTCTCTAAGAATTAAGAGTAACGCTGAATGCTGATGGTATGAGACAGTATGTGCACAAACTGTATATTTCTGTGTTAGAATATTCTTTAAGAAATAATCATGCTGCTTGTGTTGAACATTGTGCGAAACGAGTCAGTCTTCTAATTCAAAAGGACCAAGTTTCAGAAGCACTTCAGTGCTTACAACAATACTCCGTTATGCTCATCTTGTTGGAATAGTAGATAACTAATAGTTATTCAGGTGGAAGGTTGTGACTCGTGAGGATTTGTAAGTTCAGGTGCCCTTGTTTTCTCACGATAACAACGGCAACCAAATCGTTTGTTTCATGGCTAACCTCGGCCATTGTGGTTTCATCGATTTTTTTTTTTTTTTTTTTTTTTTTTTTTTTTTTTTTTTTTTTTTTTTTTTTTTTTTTTTTTTTTTTTTTATTTTTTTTTTGTGCCTAGAAGGCAGATTGTTTTGTTGTTAATCTTTAGAAAGTAGCTAGTACTCTTGTTGAGTTGTTTCAACTTCATACTGAGATGTATCTTTACTCATATGGGAGTATTTTTGAGCTCTCTAAGAATTAAGAGTAACGCTGAATGCTGATGGTATGCAATTATATTCTACTTTGAGCGAGAGAAAAGATTATATTGTTAGAGGAGGGTTGGTTTATTAGACTCTCTTTCGGATCCACCGGATGAGCACGGTGTTTATGATCTTCAGTCTCATTACCAAACAATTTTATGGTGGGCAGTACTGGGTAATCAAACATGATTATATGAGACATTGAGTCGAGGTTGCTTTTCTAGGACATGGAATCGAGGTTGCCTTTGGCAAGTGGACTAATCTCCCACCGGAGTTTGCATAGGTACCTCGATGGGCAGCGTCCTTCCTAGTTAGAATTTTTTTCATTCCCAAGGCTCGAATCTGAGATCTTAGTTAAGGAGCTTGAAACCCCTAACCACTCAATCAAACGTGATCTTTTGTAACATTTTATAACTCTACCTCTACGTTAAACTCTATCTTTTGGTCCAAATTATATCCATCCAAGCATCTCAATTTTTAAAATTTTTAAGTTTTAATTTTTTTTACGGCTAAGTTTTAATTAGTTAAATTATAAACATTATCTAAATTGTTTACGGAAAAAGAATATTAAGAAATTGAGAAATAAATTGAGATGAAGTGCTATTTAGAATGGAAAATCGGAGATGAAATACTATTTAGAACGGAATTAAGTAAAGTTTAATGAAATTAAGTATTTTTTGTTTCAATTTAGTGTTATACTTGGGGAGTGCACAAACTCTTATACAGATAAAAAAAAAAGAATCCATATAATATAAAATAGATAGAAATAGAGATAATATTTTTACTAAAAAAAAAATTGAACTAATATATTAAAACATCCTTAATTAAAAGGCGTAACTATTAATTCGATATCATTAATTAAAAGGCGCCTAAATCTTCGTGGGGGAAAAACTGCTATCTGSTATAATAACGTAATTGACTTTACAGTCTGACTAAAGCAGAAAACCCAACTCATACTCCATACTTGATACATGTACCAAACCCGAAGCTTCCTTTCCTAATTCTAACTTTCTAAGTCATACGAGTCCTCCTTATATTCCTTTCTCTCTCTTAAGTAATCTTTACCACTTTGAAACCTCCCTTTCTCTTTCTCTTTCTCTCTCATCCGTCGTCGTCATCATCATCATCAATGTCGATTTCAGCGTCAGATTATCTGAAATCCCAGATCACGGTCCCGATCGCCCACGACGACCTGGAATCCTGCATTCTGGCGGTGGAAGCAGTGATCAAGTACAGGTTCGCAAACAGGAAGCTTCTAGAACAAGCGTTGACTCACTCGTCTTGCACCGAGTCAACCTCGTACCAGCGCCTCGAGTTCGTCGGCGACGCCGTCTTGGGACTCGCCTTCGCCAACTTTGTCTACCTCACTTACCCGACCGTCGATCAGGGGATCTTGTCTCTCCTACGTGCGGCTAACATCAGCACTGAGAAGCTCGCACGTGTCGCTGTTCGTCATGGACTTTATCGCTATGTTCGTCATAATGCACTTGCTCTCGATGCCAAGGTATTTTTACTTTTTTTATTATATATATTGATCAGAAGAATTTTAATGCGTTTTTCATATTGTTGAGTAATTCGATTTTAAAGTACTAGTATGAAAAAACCTGTTTATTGTTTGAATCGAATTGATTGTTGTTTGAATGAATTCTTTTACGCCTTCTATAACATATTCGTATTAATTGCAAACTGTTGACATTTTTTTCTCTATTTATTCAAATCGTGGCGATTAATATGTTTAGTTAGTATTTTTCAATGTCACTGTCATGTTTTTTACTGTTCCGAACAACTTTATCGGTTTTGTGTTTTTTGTCAGCAATTAACCAATAAAAAAAATTGTATTAGAAAAAAATTGCTTATATGGTCGGCTTGACTTTACTTTCAAAAAATTAAAAAAAATTATAAATTGAATTAGAAATAGAAGGGAAAATGAATGAATCAATCAAAGCACTAATCCCATATAAGGGGTCGCTAGCATAAAACAAAAGAAAAAATGGCTTTTGAATATTCAAGCATGATTCTACCATCTGTGTTTGGTTAGAAAGAATATTACTTCCTCCGTACACCTTTTCTCTCTACTTTATGTTCAAATCGTTTGCGTTTAATTTTGATACGGAGGAAGTATTTGTGTAGGAAAAGGAAAGTGACAATTTGATTATTGAAGAGAGGAAAGTGATGTTAGAGCAATAGTCCAATAATTAAGTCATTAAATTATACAAAATGTTTGATTTATGGCGAAAAACGAATTTGCACCACTCATAAATCCGATCAATTAAAATTGCCCATTTAATTTGTCTATTTCCAAATGTTTAACCATTTGTTATAAATGTGAGAAGAAACGGTCAAACTAAACTCTTTGAAGTTCAGTTTTATTAATTGAAGAGTTCTTCATAACATTAATTGGATTAACAATGAAAGGGATAGGATAAGATATATATGCATTGCGCATTGCTATATCTTCTTGGTCCTCGGATCAATCGTGTGACGATGCTCGTTGTTACGTTTTGGAAGTGGAAGTTGTGTCATTGCATCACTTAGGCAAAGGCTGATTTTCATTTGTTGTATCACTTTTATGTTTGCTCTCAAAATTTTTTTCACTCATTCATGTTGTGTTTGTATTAAATGAACAACATATGAAATGTGTAATATGAGACACACAAGATTTGAAATTAACCTAAATGGTTCTCTTACCTTCAAGTAAATCGAAGTAATCGAGTAGTGAAATGAAAATTGACTGCATTCGGAACGCCTTTGGAATCAAGAGTATTGTATTTGTGGAATTGTTCAATTTGTTGCATTGCCTTGAAGGCTTAAACAAGCGAAATGTACTAATTTTTCGTCTAGTTTAGAGTGTCCTGTCTTAATACTTGCTACTTGTGTCGTTGAAGGTTCGAGAGTTTGCACTTGCTGGGAAGCTGAAGACGAAACTGCTGTTTATGGAGGTGCCGTGAAAGCTCCTAAAGTTCTTGCTGACATTGTGGAATCTATAATTGCAGCTGTTTATATGACTGTGATTTTGATTTGAAGTTCTTTGGCAAGCAGGTTGTATATCGGATTATTTTTCATCCAATGGATTTTCATTCACAGTTGATGGAAGTATCACTGTTTGAACTTGCTTTTTTTATGAGTTGTAGGTTATAGGGGTCTATTGGAGCCGATTTGTGTACCCTTGAATCCTTGCCGTGCACAGCTGGTGACATCACTCTTATGATTTGATTCAAAAGCAAGGAAAAGTTGATCTAACGAACTGGAGGAAGGTTGATAGAAACTTTGTAGCGATTTAGTGGAGGGAAAGCTTATTGCTATGGAACTTCTGTCAGAAAGATTATTGCTACAGGCTAATGCGGCTAAGGGAAGCACTTAGAGAAGCTTAGCAAATCTGTTATTAACATATGGGTATTATTTATGAAGTCAATGACAGAACGAGATCAGATCTTGCTAAAAGAGTTACCATGACCTATGTGGCAAAAAGAAGATGGCCTAAGCCCAACATACAGGTTATCCCTTTCCTTTAACAATGCATTTGTTTTGGGATTTAGGAATTATAATGAAACACCGCTAACTCGTATTAAGCTTCTTTGAAGGGGATTAAATCGGTTTTCTTTACCATAATGTGCAGAATGAGAATGAAGTGGGCTGGCGCATTGAGAGGAATTTATATGCTCTGTTGAGATCGAAACAGCAGATGAGAGGCTGTTTATATCTGGAGATGAGAAATTCAGAGTTAAGGAGGCTGAAAGTTCCGCTGCMTCCAGGATGATCCACAGCCTACTGGATTCTAGCTACGTCTTAGGCATGTCATCGCCTTGTTGATGATTTRAACGCCTGTATGGCCTATTCTTCTGGTCCATTTAAGTGGAGGGATTGTAGGAAAGTACTTGTTTTCATGTCTGCATGTCTTGATGGGAAATTGGCAGAACCCTGGTTTACGGGTGCTGATAACTTCTGAACTCAGGACTTCATGGCATGAGACACAAGGTACAGCCACATTTCCTTCTCCTAACTGCAGCAGATTAATGGGCCTGTCTAACTGTCTTGCATTAGCAAGCCGTGTTTGTAATCAAATATCTAGCTGTGTGCAGTGTGCAGTGTGCTCTCGGATTGGATTCCATCCCGCCTGTATAATGATTTATTCGGGCGATTGAAAGTCCTTTAGCTCTTGATGTTGTTGTACAATCTTTGAGTGCTCAGCCTAAAGTCAAGGATGTTGCTGCAGCYTCAGCCTTTAAACTCGAAAGATTAACGTCCTTAACTTTAGKCTGAGCACCGAAAATATTGTAACAACTTCGAACAAAAGCTAGAGGATCCTATATCAAAGAAATAAGAATGAAGCTATTTGTGTTTTTCCAAGTTGAGGACTAAGCTGCATTATTTCACATTAACAAAACTAAATTCATATGCACACTAGGGGCACTTTAATTTTGAATATTGATTATTTCATCTTGATCAATGTCATAGGTACTATGAATATATATATATATAAAAAAATGTAAGCTATATATAAGTATCGGAAAAACTTTCATTCAATATACCTCTTGTAAAATTTTGAGGTATATTAAAATTTCATGCAATATACGGAGTAGTGAATTTCTTTAATACGAAAATAAATTAGTGAACTTTAATTTTTTAAAGGTGGACGAAATGTGATTCATTCTATCTTGATATTCAATATTTATCTATGTTATTTCTTTTTATTCATATTATTTTCTTATATTTAAACATGCTTTGTTCTTGAAATTAAAAGAAATATGACATATATATAAAAAGAAATTGAATTTTTATAAGTGGACAAAAAAAAAAAAAAATCTCGAATTTCTAATATTTGACTTAAAATTTCCATTTTCTCCCCAAATGATTCAAGAATAGAAACGTCATTAAGGTTTCCTACTACTCCATTTCTTTTTTACTCCACTTTTCAACAAAACAATTAAACCAAAGATTGAAACAAACAAATTTTCTTTCAATTTCTTTTTTTAATACCCCAATTTTAATTTCCCCAAAAAACCAAAATTAAAATTCAGTAGCTTAACATCAAGCCAAGCGTCAATGGAGATCTCCGACGATGAAGAGCCGCCATTGCCACTACCACGAAACGACATACAAAGCTGCGTTTCAGCCGTTGAAGAGAAACTGAATTACCGGTTTAAAAACAAGAAGCTTCTAGAAGAAGCGTTGACTCACCCTTCTTGCCAGGAGTCAACGTCGTATCAAAGACTGGAGTTCATAGGCGACGCCGTTTTGGGACTCGTTGTCGCGAATTCTGCGTTTTTTGCGTATCCGACTGCTGATAAAGGGATTCTCTCTCTCCTCCGCTCGGTTAACACCAGCAATCTCAGTCTCGCATGTGTCGCTCTTCGTCATGGTCTTTACCGTTATGTTCGTCATAACAACGTTTCTCTTGATGCTAAGGTACTGCTTTTTTTTTCGTAATGAAAATTCTTTTTGGTTGGGATTTTGAATTTTAGTGATCATTTCCGAATTCAATTTGGTATGTTGATAACTTGATTGTAAATGGTAATCGTGATCATTTACAAACTTTGACTTCTTTAATTTTTATACACTTGTATTAAAGCAACATAGTTGGCTGGGATTTTCTTTGATTTCGTCTCAATGATTTTTATAATTTTTTCGCACTTACCTTTCAAGATATAGTAATTTTAAAGTTGTTTATTGAAAGCTGTGAAAAAATAAATGTAGCAATAAATAAACACAAAATGGTCGAATGTGTACGAATTTTCAATAAATTGTGTTTCACATTTTTTAAAAATAAATTCGTAAGTATTTTGATTATTTTGCTCATTTGACTCGGAAGTAAGAAGTTAGAGTTGTGGGGGAGAAGTAGGCACTAGGCAAGTGAGCTATGTGTTTTGCTTATGGGTTGCTTAGGCAGTGATAATGGCCAAATTGAGCATGCTATGCTGTAGGCAAGTTTCTACACAGTTTTGAGAGAGTTTATTTATGTGATGCTTTATATCACATGTAAAAATTTAAGTTGTGAAATTTCATCTAATTTGAATGCTATATCTGCTACGTGGTAACAAGGTTCGAGAGTTTGCACTCGTCGCAGAAGCAGGAGATGATTCTGCTCGTGTATGGAGGCACACTCAAAGCCCAAAGGTTCTTGCTGACGTAGTAGAGTCTATCATTGGAGCTGTGTATATTGACTGTGATTTTGATTTGAAGTTTCTTTGGCAGGTTTGTGAGCATTTCTGTTCTGATCTCCCACTGAAAGTAAAAAAATTATTGGTTTAGATAGCAATGCTCTCATTGTTCACTGTGATCATAAGATGTACTGATGTAGGTGATTAGGGTCTTTTGGAGCCATTTGTTACCCTTGAGGCGTTGCCAATGCTTGTAAATAAAATGCTGTACGAATTTGGCGAGAAGGAGGGAAGAAAGTTGATATTGAGCAGTCGAGTAAAGGTGTCAGAAATATTTGTAGCATTTACGTAGATGGAACAGCTCATTGCAACAGAAGTTCCGATCAGAAGGATATTGCTCAGCTTCAAGCGGCTAAGAAGGCACTGGCGAAGCTCATTAAGTCTGCCAGTGATATGGATATCGATGATGAAGTTAGTGACAAGTATGAGATTGAATGTGCTATGCAAAAGTTAAATGAGATATGTAGCAAAAAGAAATGGCCTAAGCCTACTTACAGGTATATCCGTATACTCTTTTCTCTGCAATGGACGAACTGATAAATGACTGATGTTGTTAGAACTGGAAGTTCATGTTTGTAGTGAATACATAAATATAAGGATTGCTTGTACATTTTGTAATATACCTGGTATTGAGATTTTGGAAGTGGAAACACACATTGATTAGCTCTTCCAATTTTCTGATTGGATCTTGATGCATTTGCTTTTAGCTCGAAAACTTATTGAAATGACATCGCTTGTTAGTTTCTCATTAGTTTTGATCCTTCTCCTGTTGACAGGATTGAGAATGGTGGGCTGGTCAAGAGAGAGATATAGATGTTCTGTTGCGATTGAGACAACAGATATGAAGCTGTTAGTGTCGGGAGATGAGAAAGTAAGAGTCAAGCTGGCTGAGAATTCTGCTGCCTCCATGATGATCCATAGTCTTGAAGAGTCCAGCTATGTCTGATCTGAGATGCTTCTTCTAAGGGCAGTGATCTATGCCTGTATGACTTGTTCATCTGCTGCGCGCATAATGTGGAGGAGATAGTGGCAAGTTCGTGTATTACATACTTATGTGAGTAATGTGACTGTCTGGAAATTGTTCCGATAACTGTTGTTTACAGGGTCAGAAATTTTTTGCATTACAGAAATTACTGTCAAGAGGCACAGGCACAGGCACAGTCGCTCTTCCTTCTCTGAACTAGAGCAGAGTAATGGATCTTTCTTGTATCAATGTACTAAATGTCATTTACATGAGCCTCGATGGCTGTTGTTTACAGGTTCGGAATTTTCTGCATTACAGAAATTACTGTCAAGAAGCACAGGCACAGTCGCTCTTCCTTCTCTGAACTAGAGCAGAGTAATGGATCTTTCTTGTATCAATTAACAATGTACTAAATATCATTTACATGACCATGATACTAGTGTTAATTAGCCAATTAGGTACCTAGAAATGAAGGTTTTGTTTAGGCCTATTTTATTTTTTAAAAATTTGGGCAATGGCCTTTGAGGCATGACAGAAGCCAAATATGAGAAAGAAAAAGAAACATGTCTGCTTTTCTCTGTGTGTTTGGTGGTTGTCGATGTGGTAGAGCTACTACATAAGACTTATTTCCGCACTCTACTCACAAATCCGTACTCCAATTTAGAGATCGCTTTGACGATCGTAAAATTAAAATTCTAAGTTTTTGGGGTGGAAGATTCTTTCCCTGTCTCAATCAAACGCTTGTGTGATGATCCCAAAGTGTATGGGTTCAATCGAGGGTTGTTAATTGGGAATGGAGGGTTTGGGGGTGTTTTAATTTGCTGTTTAATGTTATTGATAATTAAACATTTTATAGGATCAAGGATAAAGGTTCACACATATCTGTTTCATTTTATTTTCTTAAACAAAGGACCAAACATATCTTAACATTGATAATTGATAATTAYTATCATAACTCATGCTGTTAAATCAACTCGAATTTGTCATATGCTAAGGTTGGTTTACACATAATTTTGCGTTAAAGCCTTCATCATGAATTCATGATGGTCCAATTTTTACGTTAGGAACCTCACACTACTAGTCTACTAGAGTAGTAGGGTCACATTGTAGACAAGGCAATGCATGGCAATATGCCATTTACRGTCAAACTAAGGGCAAGTGATTTCCGCACTCCACACTTATCCAAATCTGCACTCCTYTTACATAAAAGTTATAACACTGMTTCTTTCACATAACACTRCATGGTGTTRTTAAAAAATGAASTACGTATTTATTTGAGGGAGTGCGAAAATCAATTGCCCAAACTAATGCATATGTCRTTTTTAAAGYATTCATAATTAATCCAAGAAATCTTAAGCCTTAATGCATGGCTTGTTCATTTAAATTATTTTAGTTGAAAATAAGCAAAATTTTCATACATACCCTAATTAACCATTTTTGCCAAAATTAATGAAAAACACGAGTCTCACTTGCTCTCCTTTTTTCATATTTAAGGCCATTGTTCAATAAATCAATAGTGTAACTCAATCAATCAAATGAAGGAAGACTTAGTCCTATAATCGAAACTCTATTTTGTGCGATCATTCACATATATTCTCTCTTCCATCCCCTACGACCAAGAATTAATCTCGTTCYTTTTCAAATTCAATTACTTTATATCTTTTCTAACTCTTTCCAACCAAGTCATTGACTCATCGAATTTGATCAATCTTATTGGGCATGCGATACGTACTCAACAATAATATAATCAAAATTCGAAAGACATGGGTCCTATTGGAAATAATTCTTTTTTCTTTTACTCTTGTTTTAATTTAAATATTCTATAGCGGATTGGATCAAACTTGCATACAAAAAATCCGTCTCTATAAAAATCGGAGTAAATTTGATCTCATGATTATGAGTACACGAAATGAAACCCCTTACAACTAGACCAAGTCTGGTATCAAATTATCAATAGAGTGAATTAGTTGCGTAGTTGTGTGCAAGAGGGGACATTGGTAAGAAGCATGTGAAAAAGGCCACTATTTGTGCAAACTAAGCTAAGCTACAATTTTTAGGGTCGCATGTTACATGTGAATTAATGCGAACTTAAAGGGGATTGGTTGTTCTTTCTTTCTAATACTCAAGTAAACAAAATTAATTATGTGAAAATCAAGGTTTTGTGTTTTATTTCTTATTTTTGGCTTTCCTTTTTGGCCTTTTTTTTGTCCTCGATTTTGCAACCGTAAATTTGTGAAACTGTTAATATGAAACTTAGGTATCACATCATTGACTATCTCAAATATTATTTATTTTGTACGTAAAATACATGCAAAATTTAAGCAACAATGCTTGAAATCCTTAATTTTTGGTGCTTGTATTACTTGTTTGATACTTAATTAAGAATCCTTTTCTTGCATAACCAATGAAATTTGCGCCTTTTGCATCAACACAAAATGCCACAAGAAATATCTACTTGTTGCATAAGAATCACTTTAATATATTTTGTTGCAATTTGAATCATGAATATAATATGATTCAACAATGATAATGCTTCAAAAAACATGCATTTATACCTTTTAGCATATGTTGAATAATAATAGACTGGATGATACACTCTTAAATTAATCAATAATGAAATAGTATTCTTTTCTTGACTAGTTGTAGAATTAATTGATACTCTCATAGTTGTATATTTTTCTACAAATATCAAAGGAAACAAGACAAATTGTTGAAAACAATAATTTACATGTAAATAAGTTCAAAAGGGAGAAAAAAAAAAGAGAGTTTGAAGAATGATTTAAATCATTAATTCATAATATTGCTTAAATAGACTTCAATTCGATGCATGACCTCATATGTTTCTTTAAAACTTGCTACGAATCGGAATCCTCTTATATTACACATTGCAACCTATTGTTGATGGGTATATTAGATTGAGCTAGTTTGACGTTTAAACAATGTTTATGACATTATGACATTGACAAATTGACCATACAAGGACTTAGTGGTCCCGTATGTTGTCAATTTTTGCAGCTTTGTCAACTTTAACCTTGTGTGGTTTCCTAATCAAAGTTGAGTGTTGAAAAGAACGAGTAATGTACAAACATCAAACATGTGATGAAAATGCATGTCACACAAACTTAATTAGGGTACCAACATCGTAACATCATGTACAATGAACAAACGCCTAGGTACCAAAAGTATATTGACAACAATAAAATATAACACATTATACGCTAGATAATTTCAAATATTCCCAATCATCATACATACCAAATCAAAGTCAAATACTTCCTCATTCAAGAAAATTTGTGATTATACAGCTATAACACAACACAACATTAGTTTTTTCTAGCCAACAACCATATACAATATGGAATGAAATTTAAATAAAAATCTTGGTATGAATAACAGTATACAACAATTGGTCCTTGATAGCACAAATGCTCAACAAGAATCATATAATATGTTGAACTTTTTTTTTGTATGACTGAATTAATAAAATAAAATGTATAGAAATTAACCACTTGGTAATATCATTTGTGGTTGTTTATTGCTTCAAATAATGACGAAACCTCATCAAATATATAATGAACTCATGAAAATTAGGCATAATCACAGCATGCCGTAGACGCAGACTGCCTTCGGCAGGAGTTGTTCCGGACACTTCCCGCAATGCCTTCTTGTTCGTACGCTTGTCGACACACTTACCGTTGCAGCAGTCGTTGGTGAACTTGCACTTGTTTCTTGCAACCACGCGAGTCGCTTCTTGTCGATCGAGAAATGGAAGCACTTGCAGTTCCGACAGTAGAAGTTCTCCGTGAATTCTCACAATTCGTCGCCGTCCTTGTGGCAGTGGTCGCGGCTTCAGGCTCCTCCCGTGGGGGATGTTCGCCAGGAACGTTTATCTCTTAGAACGGGAGCAACAGCAAACTGCTGTTGTTTGTTTTGGTGTCCTTTGTTCTCTGAGTTTTATGCGCGTCGGATCCTGGTATCGCAGCGTGATGGAGGCTGAAGTGCGACCATCATTGCCACGGTGATGCCCACAAGGCAACTGCTGAGGGTGTTCTTGATGATCATGTCGTCGACATCGAAATGTCAACGGGGTGGAGGGGGAGCTTTAATTGTTTGAATGGTTTGGTGTTTTGCTTCTGATGGGTTTGATTTTTATTATTAAGGGATGGTTTTGAGAAGAGGAAGGTGTTTTCGTCTTATAGAGGGAATAAAGGAGGGAGTTTGACGGGAAAAGTGGTGTAAAAGTGTTGTAGTGTGATTTTGGGGGAGTTGCTTGCATAGAGTGTGGGTTTAATATACTTAATATGGCTGGTTTTACGCTTAATAATAATAATATATATTTAATAATTTAGATTATTATTGAATTGAAGGTGATACAATTTCAAAGGATTTTTCGTCGAGTTAATTTATCTTAAAAGTTGGGAGAGCTAGGCTTTGGTTGCATGTTGAAAAAGGGGATTCAATTTGTTTACTATTATAGTAAATTAATGATTGATATAGGGTCAATGGCTTGGAATATAGGTTAGTTTTCTTTTAATCATGGGATCTAATTAATAAGCTTCTAATGTGAAATGCTAGGTGTTTAATTAACTAGTCCTGATCAATCTCTATTATTAATTTCTTGATCTATTCTTCAATATGTATATAGTAGCCATACTTATTATTAGTGCACTAATAATAGATACTAGAGTAATATAAATATAGTGTTATTAACTTAATTAGAAATTAAATATGTTTTATCATTAGTCCATTGCCATGCTATATACGGAGTATGTGTTAATCAGCATAAAATGTATTGAGGCATGCATGAGTCGTTCCTATATAATATGAGTAACAATTAATTAATTAGAAAGGTACGTACAACACGTCAACACGCACATGTACATAAGTTTGGCGACCTAGACCAGGCCATCACAAGCTCGTCTTGGCACCATATGGTTGGAGTTCCGATCCTAGCTGGAGAGGTATAAGATGGACAGATCCAATAGTTATGGATGACATTTTATTCATCAGGGAATTTACATGAACTACACGAGCTCAATTGTAAGAATAGGGTCGACATTTTACTCGAACTTTAAAATGCAAGGTATTGATCATATGATCATCACTAACCTATATACAGTTGATGTTGTCGAGCAAAATAAACACTCCTTTCTTATTTCACATAAATTTATTAAAACAACAACGATTATAAATAGAAAGCCAAAACAATGTAGAATACGATATTGGACCTTTATGGCAGTTATGGTAAGGTACCTCATGAAGTAGGTTACTACGACCATCTATCATATCTGCATGTATATTATTGGGTCAATTAATTCTCAATTCATGATATGAAGCAAAGGGCTAAAAGTTTTTCGTGAGTGAAACTAGTTAAAACTCTTTTTTTAAAAATATAGCTAATACGATTAATTTAAACTAGGCATTTGTATGCTGTATCATTAAAACGTTACTAAAACGCTATTTTATGTAATTGCTCGGTTCTTAGCTTATTGCGTATTATGTACGCAAGTAATGTATCACATATGGTTCGGACAACTGTTGAAGTGCCACGTCAAGTGAGCACACACACATACCTAATGGCTACATTAGTTTAAATGCATGGAAATTCTTGCGACTCTACATGTTTTTTCTAGCTTTTATGTATTCGAATGGAAGGTATCAAATTGCCTAAGCTTTAAGGAGTAGTGGTTTCGGCACTCCAATTAAGCAGACTACTAATGGTGCTCATAAAAAAATTTGTAATTTATGAAGTGCGGAAAAAATTCTGCCTTACAAATTTCGTAATAATGTTGAGAGGGCGAGGATGATTCCAGTTGGCTAGAAGTTTTCCCTTTTAAGTCACAAATTCACAATTTCAGAAATATAGAGACCAAGTTTGCAGTCTATGCCTCCGTGGAACTCTCTAAAACCAAAACAAAAGAAAACGATTTAGTTAGCATCAATCTCAATTGGGCAAAGGCAAGAAAAGAAATGCAGAGTATATACTATCATATTACCGAAAGATTTAGACAAAATACATCATATAGGAAATTCGTTTCAATAATTAATCATTTTTAGTTTGATCGACAATTTTACTTTTATTGCGGTTATGTCCATTTCTCTATTGGAATTTACTTCAATCTACAATTTAATTTCGGCTTTTTTTTTTTTTTCCAAGTTTATGGGTAAGTTTTCATTTAATCATTATCAAATCAAATTTCAATTAGGTTCGCATGAATCAAGTCTAAGTTAATGCAAGACTCGTAGCGTCTTATATCCGAGTCTAAGACTAATTGAGGATCATTGAGTTGTTTTAACATTCCAAAATTAGTTTTAAACTTACCCTGTAGTGCCCTTGTAAGAAAAAAAAATTGTGTGAAGATGTATTAACTCCAACTAAAATCTATGTCAACTTTCATTTAATCAATTTTAATCATCATTCCCCCGTTTCGTTCTTCATTCTCTTCATATTTTGTTGCCATCAACTAACTAAGGTGTCTGTTTACATTAGCTTATTTCAGTTCAGTTCAGTTCTCAAGCCCAATTTTCTGCTCTCATAAATATTTCAAGATCTCAATTCAGTTCAGTCCATTCAGTTCAGTTCAGTTGATTTTTAATTAATGTAACAGACCCTTAGATATAGTTACTTTGCTCTATTCAAATTTTGTGCAAAAATTTTCATCATGTATCTTATTCGCCCTAATAAAAGGTAACATTATAATTTTCAAAGTTTTTTGATGTTTTGCAACAATGATTAAAGTTAGGGGTGAGCAACAGGTCGGTCCTGGACTTGACACGGACCGGACCGGACCTGATTTGGACGGGACCGACGGACCGCCGATTCCGGTCCAGGTCAGGTCAAGAAATTAGGGGAGCGGTCTTCGTCCGGCTCCGGTCCAAAACCGGGGTTTTCAGGTCCGGACGGTGGACCTGAATATATTATATATATATATCTATATATATATATTTAATATATATTATATATTATATATATATATATATATACTAATATATTATATTTATATTAATATGTTAATCTATATATAAAAAGAGCAAAAAAAAAAAAAAAAAAAAAACAGGCACAGGTCCAGACCTGGACCGGAACATGAATTTCCAGGTCGGCAGGTCAAGTTTTTGAGATTCCGGTCGCCGGTCCAGTTCGGTCCGGTCCGGATACGGTCGCCGGTTCTGGCGGTGCTCAGCCCTAATAATGTAGGCGCTCCTAGAACGTAGTTACTTCCTCGTAAAATATTAATCGCAATGATGTTGAGATTTTCTCTATCTATTATGTCAACTTGATCAAGGAGAACCCATGAATGCCGAATGGTTAAGGAGAGAGCTGCATGCATGACTAATCCCAATGTTTTACCTAGTAGTTTCAACTCTAAAACCTCTATAACGCGATGAATTTGGAGAATTATCGTACTCCAGTTTCGAATTAGTTAGTTCAACATAAAATATATTTGCCCTAAAAAAGTTAAGTTTTGAATACATAATAAAATAGTCATGATCGGTGTAATAAATTTTACTTAATTTAACATTTCGATTAAAATTATTGTTTATTTATTGCCCCAAAATGTTTCATTAACTTTGCCTTTTTTTTAATTTTTTACTCATCTCTCTATTGTGGGAGAACAACCTAATATAACCCAAGTCCCAAACATAGTCCCTAGATTCTCGACACAATCCCAAAACACCATGATATAATGATTATTAATTCCTTGTTAAGCAAATACTACTATACGTTACTCATAAATTCTAACATGGGCAATATGCGATGCATGCTTCAAGAACTTTAGGTCATCTCCATTCTGGCAGTCTCCCATTTGGCATTTCTTTCGCGCCACATTAAAGTTAAAACTTCACACTTTATGCCATTTTATCAATAATTTACTATAACTTTGGTGACTTTTTCGGCTTATGATCGATGCATACAGTGACAAACATTTTTGAAACGAAGGGATGCATTTCTTTTTGTCAATAATCAAATCTATAAGTTACAATGAATTCGAAAATCAGTAACTTATCGAGCAATTCAACTTAGAAAATGCAATTAATTACGGAGTAGTAGAGTCATACACACCAAGTGTGAGCGTATAGAATGAAATTATTCAAGCAAGTGATTTTCTTATGCATTTTAAAGTTAAATTTATTTAACAAATATTTGTACAAGCATTCAAGAAAAAATTAAAGCATACAATATTGTTTACTCTTTCAAAAAGGGCATGAATACACTATATACATTATTTATTTATTATTTATTTATTTATTTATTTATTTATTTATTTATTTATTTATTTATTATTTATTTATTTATTTATTTATTTATAACATAAGAATGAATGAAATAATTCAATCTTCAATGTCAATAATCCGGCTACTAGCCAAAAGAATCTGGTGAAACAAGAAAAATGGTGCAAGTCACAATTACACTTCAACAAAATTATATAGTACATACATATGATGAATATATGTATAGCTTCATATGTACTGTGCTGGCTAAATGGAATTTCCATCTTAGCAAGAGTATATCAATTTTAATAGCAACTTTATTACTTATATGAAGGTACGGAGTATTATTTTAATACGAATTCGATCGAACAATCCGATTAAGGCGTAGTCAACATGCCATTAATACCAATTGCCCTTTTCGCGCACTTGTTGTTTAACACCTCCCACAATGCCTCTTGTCGTGGATTTATCGACGCACTTTCCGTCGCAGCAACTCGTTGGTGAACTTGCACTTGTTCTTGCAAGCTCCGCAATGCTTCTTGTCGATGCTGAAATCGAGCACTTGTTCCAGCAACACGTGAAGTTCTTAGTACAGCGTTGCATAGCTCGCCGTCCTTGTGGCAGTGATCAGTCGGAGCTGGCTTCTTCTATGGAGGTCATAGTTGCTTTCTCTAGGAATCGGTTAATCTCTTAGAAGGGACGATCCACTGTCTCTTGGTACCTTTTCGTGCGTCGTCTTTGCTGATGAGCCGGTTTTGGTAGGTAATATCAAGGAGTTAGTTGGCAATAATGGCAAATGCCTGGTTATGGCCACTGGGCAATGCCTTGATGGTTGTTTTCATTGTTGTCGAAGCCATAATCTTCGAATTATATTACAGAAAAAGGTTGTTTAGCGATGACCTTAAAGTTAGTCGAATTATTCTTTTGTCGAATGAAAGATGGAATAAGAGAAAATCAAAGGTGGTTGTGTCATGATTTTTTTTTTTTTGGTTGTTGCTTGATGAATTTGTGGTGTGAGGTTGGTTAGAAAGATGTAAGAGAAATGGAGGGTCATTTATAAGGGTTAGAGTTGCGCGTTGATCTTAAATAAGGTGAATTAAAACCTTTTTAAAGAGAAAAATAGTGGAAAGGTTACTTATTTGAGGGTAATTGAATGGAGTATGATTGTAAACTTAGGGTAGACTTTTGGTATTATCATGTGGAGAAATGATGGGATGATCTGAAGTCAACGTTTTTTGTATGTGTTTTACTTTACTTCTTAACTTAATTATTGAATTATTGTTGAAAATAAAAAAGAAGAAGAGATGCATGCTAATAATATTAGAAGAAGCTAAGTGAAATAACAATATGGATGCAAAGGGGATTTGTAGGTAGTTCCAAGAGCTTTACAAAAGATATTAGACAACATAGTAAAAAATGAAAATTATTGTTGAAACTTACTACTTCTTTACAATGAATTTAATTATTAATTACATAATTTAGAGTTCATTTATTAATTAATTGAAAAAACATTATCTATTCCTTTGTTTCATTTTACTTCGCCAGGACATTTCATATTACGGTCATCAATCAAGGTTCAACTCTGACTAGGAGCATTAGATAAGTTAACTAAAAATGAAAATATTAAATGAATCTAAACATTAATTACCCAATTGACGGTGATTTTGACATGTATTTCTAGATTTATAAATTTAGCAAAATATGTTTAGATCTTAATTAACAGCTTGGGGCGCGTTGTTAGCAAGATCAAATATATAATTAAACAATATTTTTAAATGGCGAGGAAATTCGTGCGGGAGGAAATACTCCTAAATTTAGTTCGAAGGGAACAAAAGAGTTTGTAGAACAACACACTATTTTAGTGACAAGATTCAATTGATATACATTGCTCAATAAATAACTTGAAAACAAGACACTTAGATACGCTAATTCTGTAAATTTAATTAAAAATGATTGGTTAAACTTGAATTGGTCCATGCATGTTTTCATGTGAAGAAAGAGCAAAGAGTAGTTTTTTTTGGTTAAAACTGAATTGCATTTGCAGCTAGTGTGGAAGACCCTTAGCTTGAAAATTGAACCTAACTAATATTAATTATATTATTGTTAGTCTTAATGCATGCGACATCTCCTTATTTTAGCTCTAGATTCATCATGAGGTGAATCTCCCGCGACAACTTTACACTATATGATGAAGTACTAGTCCTCTCAATAAAATATATAAAACTTATCAAAAAGAATAATAGTTATTATATTTCTCGGTAACGCAATATTTGCAACAAAGTATTATTATTTTTGTGAACCAATATTCATTTGGTTGTAAATATTATTGATGGACAAAGTATAAAAACGTTGCAATTTGAAAAGCTAAAACTAATAGGCGGCCATAAGAGACGTAAATATGTAATGGAGTAGTGATTTTGGCACTCCAAATCATTTTGTACACTCATCCCTCTGAGCGAGATTGTGGCTGCGTCCACATTTCAAGTGTAATTAATTTGCACCAGGTATGAGACAACCCGTGTTGCGTCACATTTCAATCAAATGACTTTTCATGTGAGGGGAGTAGTGATAGAGTATATAAAGGTTATGTCTGTGAGCTCAGAGTCAAGCCTCATTTTAAAGCTTTGATTGAGAATCTTGAGATGATTTGGTTAACACCTTTTTATATGAACAGTTAATAAAGTCACTATAGTATTCATTCATGTAGATCAAGCGGTGCCAAAATTACATTTTCCTAAATCTAATCTAGTCAAGAAAAAGCTTTTTTTCCCTCTTTTTGTTGGAATGAGGCAAGTTGAATCATGACATATATAATGTAGGACTTGAATAATATTTGTCATGACTTTAAATTATGGTTAGTTGTATTCATCATCACTGAAGATTTTTTAAACTTTGAGTTTGAGTTAAAATGTGTCCAAAATGCATGAGTATCAATCATACAAGATGAATCTCCAGCATTATTTGTTTGACAAAACAAACAATAAATGACTCGGCAAGTTAATGTTAGTACAATGTATTTGAGGGAATTCGAAAATAATGTTCGAATTATTTAATAGATAATTGGGGGCAAAGGGGTGATTATTATTGGGGAATTCGAAAATAATGTTTTGAATTCGAAAATAAATAGTTGCTTTGTCCGCTGCTTTGGCATAAAAAAAAAGGTGATTTTATCTAGAATTTTTTTTTTCTAATTTTTATTGAGTATTTGATTGTCCATATTTTCTTAAATTTTTTTTAAAATTAGATTATTGAAAATAGTTACTCCGTATCAACTGTACTTCACTTAGTAGCTTAATCATATATTATATTGTTAAAAAATAATATCTTATCGAGTTTTGAGATAAATTCGAACGAACTTGAGCTGCTTGCAAGTAAGGACAACTTGATCGTTTACCACCCCATTGGCTACACCGCTCTAATCTTAACTTTCCTACAATATCGTGATATAATTATTTATATCTTTATTCTTATATTTGAATGAAGTCATACTAGAATGAACATTCTTTTTTTTCACTACTCACCCAGGTGCAAGTTTTTAGAAAATATCGAACTTTATTTATATTGAGCAAAAAAAAAATAACATAAAAAGAAATTCGATAATACAAGATTCAATGAGATTGACAATTACATAATGAGTTTTATCAAAATATATTGTAGTACTTGGGAATTCTTCCATCTTTGGAAAATTTCTTAGATAATAAATCAACTAGCAACAACCATAAATGGAGTAATTAAGCATAATCACACATGCCATAAACAGCATAGTTGCCTTCTAAGCACTTGTTATTGCACTCATGCCTTTGTCGTAGATTCTTGTCGACACACGTTCCGTCGCAACAATCATTGGTGATCTTGCCAATTGTCTTTGCAAGCCCGCAATGCTTCGTATCAATGGTGAAATCGAAACACTTGTTCCGCAACACGTGAAGTTCTTACCGTACACGGCGTTGCAAAGTCGCCGTCTTGTGCGAGTGATCCGCGGGCTTTTAAGCTTTCTGGTGTCGTAAATTTGTCTCGCGAAGGAACGGTTTTATCCTCTTAGACGGGAGCAACACAAGACGCTGCCTCGTTGTTTTTCGTCGTAGTTGTTGCTAGACCGTTGTGGTGTTGATAGGTCAATCACTTAGGGACGCTAAGCGCGATGATGCCAATGCCATGGTGATAGCTAAAGGCGAATGCCTTTGATCGTCGTTTTCATCGTTGTTGAAGCCATTGAATCTTTAGAGTGATAAAGTATAAATTATAGTTACGAGCCTCACTATTCAGCTTAAGCTCTACACTAATATTCTATATCTAATCAGCGACGACGAAGAAGATGAGAGGGAGAGAATACAATATGATTTATTGGATGAGTTGAGATGATTAGAAAGTGTTGGAGTCAAAGGTATTTATAAGAATGAATTGAAATTGAAAAAAAAAAGAAGCGGGTTAACTAAAAAATTGGGGGTAAAATCTCTCAAGTGGGGTTAGCATAAGAGTATGTGGTGGTGAATTTACGTTATTTTTGGGTGATGCATGGAAGTGTGTTGAATCATAATGAGGGTTGCTGTTTAATAGGGTAAATTGAACATGTTGGTAATGATGTTAGTGTAGACTGTGGAATTTTAATGAGGAACAAAGTTGCACCATGACTAATTAATTAGATAAAGGTTCCAAATAGAATACTTAAAGTGAGAAGATTCGTTATAAGTACAAGAGCTTACATAGGATCAGAGATAGCTTGTACCACTAGAAATTAAAGAAATAATAAGGATGCTAGATTTCTAGATGATCAACAGAAGCAGTTAGATCTATTTAAACTAATATTGGATTGCACATTTCAAGTAAATTTCTTATTATTATATGGAATATAAGCTAAGTGAAATCAGGGGTGAAAGTGATGTTCACCTAAAATGTCCTTTTTGACATTAATCATTTTAAAAGTGTGGTGTAATGACATGTACTTCTCCGTTATTTAATGTTTTATTGTCGTTTCTGATTTTATTATTAATTATGTGCACACAAGTGAAAGATACATCTTGTAAATAATCGATTGAGTTGTAGCAGAATATATAATATAATAATGTGAGATTTGTTTGATTATATTAATGGATAGATTATTAATAGGTTTAAATCAGTTATAATTTTTAAGAATGAACATAACCTAAAGATATTAGTGATACATAAACTGTATTGGCTGGAAGCGAGATTCTGAAATAGAGGAGTAATGGATTGACTAAGTAGCCCCTTCCAAATGAATAGGTCATGTTAATTATAGATTTAGTTTGTGGTGTGAAATTCAAGCAATAAACATTACTCAAAACGAATTAAAACAAATATAAAAAAAGGGAATTCTCTGATAGGCATTAGTTTTCTCGAAATTCCTGTTGACAGGTACGAGTTTTTTTAATCCTTTAGTAGGTATGAGTTTTTATAGGGTGTCTCAACGTAAGTAAGAATAAAGAATATTCCATTAAAACCTCCTCGCCCCACCCACTCTACTCCTCCTCTCATCACCACTGACGAGCCAACGTTGCTGTCGTCGACCCTTCAAAGACATCCATCTCCCTCCCCATCACAGTCAACTATCCGCCACTCTACTCTCCACTAGAACTAATAATCCAGCCCCACCACGACCTATCTGCCCTCATAAAACGACCCAGTACCACCTAAATCTACCCACGAAACTACCTTCACCCACTCATACATCATCGCTCAGCGACCCTCGAAATGACAACCCTACTCAATGTATTTTCGGCCCACACACATGCGAAATCGGCCCATCGATTTGCACCTTCATTCTTCAATTGAACCAATAATGAAAAAATCGAAAACTAGATTCTAGAAACGGTGGGTGGTTCCCCCACGTTGGGTTTTGGCAATAATGTCCGCGAGAAACCCCCAAAAAGCAACTGTTGCCCATGTATATGCAGGGAGATGGTTGGTGCGTTCATGTATGATTGCGAGAGAGATGGTGGTGCTTCCGTGTATATGCGAGAGTGGGTGATGGATTTTTGTGACGGTGGGTGCGAAGTTGGGTGGTGGTAGGTTTTTGTGAGGTTGCGACATTTTGGGTTGTGTGTGGTAATTGGGTGTGAGCAAGCCAGTATGTATTAGAGGTGGAGTTGGGGTTGGTGGTTGGTTGTAAGCGGCTGCAGTTGTGAGTTGTTAAACAGTCAAAACTGTCATTTTAACTTACGGTTGAGCGGAGAACCCACCAAAACTTGAATCTATCAAAGGGATTAAAAAATTAAAACTCGTACTTTTGCAGGGATTTAAACTCGTGCTTGACCTTAGGGAAGAATTTTTCATAAAATGATTCATTTCAAGTCATTGTAATAATTTTAAATTTAAATCAATTAAGTGCTATTAATTATAATATTTATAACAAATATATATATAAACATTGTTATTTCTAATGTATACTATAGTGTATTTTCATTAATCTGTAATATGAGCGCATGAGTAAAAGTTAGTTTAACATATACACAAGTTTGTTTATGCTATCATTAAACACTAGTTTTCTAACGTACGCACGCGATAAGTGCGGTATGTGTTCATGTGATACAGGAGGTCTTGCATGGACCGCGGTTCACCGTAAAAATATTGTGAACGCCATTCAAAATCAACATTTTGATTTTACAACTTTATCTGCTTTATACATATCACTATCTTATCTATCTCGTATTTTATTATTTGTTTTATCATTTTCCTTAGCTTTGTCATTATCTACACATTTTCTCTCTCTTATGTTTTAATGAAGCAGAATGGTATCATTTATTCATCTACCCCATAAAGTGAGTAACTAGTTTTTTAAATGGTCACAAACTTTGCTACTTTGATGGAATTGTTATTGTCGTTATTGTTTTTAATTTTAACTTTTTTACATTTATCTTAACTTGTGGTGTGGTGATAAATATGATGTAGGCATAATTTTATATAATGTGACTTCTATAGTATATCTATATTTCGTAATCATATTTCACATTATTTATTATGTTGCCATATAATATAATGCACTTTCTGATTGATATAGAATATGTCGGAATGATATAATGTAGCTTTTGATTGATAGTAATATATTTTCGGAAGATATAGATGTACTTTTGTTCTCATATAATTCATGAGTTGTCTCGACACAGTTTTGGAGCATGCTTATTATTTTTAAAATTTTAAAAATATGAGATAATGTGTTTTCTAAGTATAATGATATAACTTTAATAATTTAATATAATGTGTTTTGCATTATTAATATGGTTTTTACATTATAACTTATATTTGACTTGTGATATTTGTATTCCTAATGGGAAATTAATAGTGTACCTTATTAGATATATGTACTTCTATTTTTTTATTTTATTTACGAGAACTTGTGTAGTTGTGTGTGATACTATGCTTTTGATGATAATAGTTTAATTTAATATAATATATGTATTGTCTGATATAATAATAATTCTATCTGTAATAGAATATAATCACACATCTTGTCTCACATGCTTATATCTTATACTTATATGTGATATTATGGTACTTTTGGATGATATAGAATACTTTATATACGATATTAATGTACTTCTAAAGTTGATATAATGTATTTATAATATATGTTTTTTGATCATATACATATATCTTATACTTCCCTATTGCTAAACTTGCAACGAAAGGGAGTTCGCGGGACTCCGTAAGGCAAATTTGGGCAAGGGGTGTTTAGAGCATGGTTTAACTGATGTGTTATTATTGTATGAAGAGAGAGAAAAGGGACCACAAAGCTTAATTTTGATTGATGTATTGTATTGATATAATGGTTTTTCTCCCATTCTCTTGCTATTTTGCATGAATTTTTTGGTCTCGCCTTCTTTGCACTATGTGTTTGTTTAGTGTTGAAATGAGTTTTAGTGTTGCTTTCATTGATTTTGGAGTGCTTTTGGACTCATTTGGCGAGCCTACGAATCCTTAGAAGGAGTAGCGAGGAGCGTAGGAGTGGAGCTATGCGAAGAATGATCGTTGCGAAGTATCGATCTGACATCATGCTCACTATTTTGGTCATAAGTCATTGTTTCGTATGTCAGAATTGGTGTGATTCTAATTACATTGGAACACTAGACTTCAGAGCTCGATTTGATCGGTCATATGCCTACATTTAGACAACAGAACGCGAGATATGGCCTTCGAAAGATAATGCCCAGTGAACTGCCGCGATTAAATCTGAACGGTCGGTTTGTTGAATCCGATCGGTTCAACTCGAATTGGCCGATTTTAATATCTTCTTTTGGCTGTTATTTAGAGGGATATAATTGTACTTTTAGCAAGCCATGCTAGTCTTGGCAATTTAAGAGTATTTAAAGAGAGATTTCCTCATTTGTAAACTACTTTGCTTATTTATGAGATTATATCAAAAACTCAATTAGCGTATTCACAAACCTGGCTAGTTTTATTTTCTCCATCATTGAGCATTCCAAGGTATTTTTCATTAGTTTTATTCTTTATTATTTCTTGCTATTGATATTGTTTTATTGTTATTAAATTATTTCATTAGATTTCCATGATGATTCGTAGGTTTATTATTGCTATTGTTATTGCTTGATTTTATATTATGCTTGAGTGATTTCTTTTCTAGGGTAATTGGGGAATCTATAACAATATAGATTAGCATGTTTTGGTTGTTTGATTCAATTCTTATTTTGGCAGTGTGTATCGGCTTCCTATTTGATGTTCTTCATGTTGATTCAATTATGTAGTGCACGCGCGACTTAATGCGTAATTAGCATTAGTCATGAGTTTTCTAGATTAGCGATTGAAACTTTAATTAAAGGATCTACGTCATAGGTAAACGAGACTATCCTTGGTCGAAGATAGGTTAGGAGTAGTTCTATGGTTCATTCGATTGAGAGAACTTTGATCCTAGTTTGATTGTGCCTTATTGTGGAAATGTTGATGCCAATTATTGTTGATTTGGGGTTTTATAGTTGACACCCTTTATGCCCCTAGACTTTAGTTTATTATAGTTTAGTCGTAGTTAGTTGTATTTTTATTCATTTCTTTAATTAGTTGTAGATTAGAAATAACTCATACAAAGGCTCTTCTTTACTAATCTAGATGCTTTAATTAATTAAAATAATTAATTGTTGGCTTACTCGTGGGACTCGACCTGTTACACTAGCTACATTTAGTTGTTTTAATAGGTTTATTTTTGATAGGCGTACGCGACAAGCCTGTCATTGATGCGCAACATGGTTATGTTTTGGAGGGTATTGGCAAAATTAAGAGAGAGAAAAGGGACAACAGGGTAATTGCCATGGGGTTTTTTTTACTAGCAATGGAAATTAAAAAAATTGTTGCATTTTGTGATAATTTCTAAATAAGAAAATTGTTGCTAATTTAGCGATACAGAGGAAGTACTTGTGTGTGGTACTATGTTATTTCTGATGATATATGTATTTTAATATGATTAATGTATTTTATATCACATATCTTATATCTTATAATTGTGTGTGATTTTATGTACTTATGAATGATATAGTGTGATATATTATTTTTTTATCATATACACTAAATTATATCTTATACTTGCGTGTGATATATTTGATGTACTTCTGATATCTTATAATGTACTTCTATGTTATATACTTATATTTTTATAGACTAATGTAATTTATGGTAGCATCTTGAATAATATAGTGTACTTTAATATGATATAGAGTGTATTTTGTGATCATATAATAATATATTTATATTTTATCTAACTACTTGTGATATATAAGTGTATTTATACTTATAATTACATGTACTTGCTTTTTTTCTAATCTTCTTCTTATACTGCATTTGATATTATGTATTCACTCCTCATCTACCAAACGACTCTGTCGCACGCTCCGATCAAGAATCCGCTAGCAATAGCGTTGTAGTCCGTTAGATTGTTAATGTAATGTTAGTGAATATTGTCAACAACACATGTAGTAGCGACTCACTATGAGTTTTTAGCTTAAGGGACGAATCAAATTTCTAAAATGGGTTATGGGAAATGCAAGAAGATGAAAGACAAAATTAATGGCACCTTCCATTAAACATTATGAGAGAGAATTAATAAAAAATGAGGGAAGTATATAGAAGTACAATAGAAAATGAAAGGGAGAAGATCATGGTAATTATAGATGTGTTCTCTGACAATTGTGCTGGTCGGAAATAAATAGAAGTAATTTCTGACATTTCAATAAAGGAGTGAAGGAGCGGAAAGGGATAAAAATCACGTAATTTTGTTTGGTTCGACAGATCCATTGAAGTTTATTTATCCCTTATATAATAGAGATATGGCAATGATGAATTGGCAAATATATTTAATTGACAATTTGTTAACGAGCGTCCCAAAAAACCTAATTAGTTAAACATAAATATATTCCGTATTTTTTTAAAATTGGTTTAAAATCTTAGAAGTGGCATTTTTTTACTAGTAGGAATGCATGTTAAACCTACTCTTGAGTCATGCAATTAATATTTATTTCATTTTAAGATTTAGTTAGATTATTTTAATTACATAGGCCTTGTTTAATATGATTAGTGTAGAGAGGAGTTGTGAATATCTTATATAAGAATGTTGTTGTTATATGACAAATATATACTGTTTTTTGCGAGTTTGTGATTTTTTTTTAATAGTGTATAATTTTAAATCATCTTTATTTCTGTGTAAAGTAGTCAAGATATGTATGCTAATATTCCATTTTTTTCTGATGTAGAAAGGGGGATTAAAGTCCGAGAGAACAACGAAAAGAAAAGGAACAAAATTAAGAAAAGACAAAAAATACTAAATAAATAACAAAAGGCACTAATACCATCCCCACTACAATCTACGTCACTGTTATCCTCTCGAGAATGTTTAGAATTATAGTTCGTAGTATAACTTGCGACTAGCACCATGTACTCCTACCAAGACAGCTCGTATTCGCGAGCCAATCTAAAAAGCGAACAACAAAACTCTAAGTCCAACAAAAACAGGACATACATTGGAAATTTCAATGCAGTAAGAGGGGCCAAGCAATTATTATAAATAAATTGAACTTCGTTCGGTACGGTCTTCTCTTCTGCACTCAAGGGATATGCACCTTTGATGGTATTGATAAGAATGAATCTTTTGGGTTAGCAAGTTTATACGCTAAAGGAATGCAGCGCTCCGCGTGTTCACGGAGATATGGGGCGTTCTACTCGAAGGCTCATCAACTTTGCTTTTAGCGGTAAGCGCCATGCCTAGGCCAGCCAGTGTGGGTGGCGAACACGCTGTGGGCTGTAAGCTAAGCGCTGTCCACCTTGTCAGACAGAGGAGATATAGAAAGTGTGCGCGCGTGATTCATAAGATTTTCTAATAATGGCATCAGTTAGACTTATTCACCCTGAGGGCCGCGCTCCATTCGCTTTCACCACGCCGCTACTGGAATTACCTGGATTACACCGAGATAAAAGGTAGCCGATAAAACATTATTAGCTGGTATGGAGCAGCTACGGTACGTATGGGCACGTGGGAAAACATTGACTTCCGCGCATACTAGTGCAGGCTTAAACACGATCTAGCGTGAGATAGAAGTTGTAGTTGGAATGAGATGCAGTCGAATCTCATCCCAAGCACTTTAGCTCTCATGGATGCGAACTGCTCAGACAGACAAACCATTCGTCTTGTACCTTAACACAACCCTAGGGAAAGTTGAGAACTAAGGCTGGAATGTGGGGGGCATGGAATATGCCTTTCGAAAGGTGGTGATGTAAAAGAATGATAAGAACGACTATATGCAGATGTATAGGGCTTATGGTAACTCGAAGTCAAGGGATGGCAAAATGAAAAGGGCTCTTGATTTCGCCTTAGAGCAGCTTCTGCTCTAATAAGGCGAAAGAAGAAGGCCGATGGGAGAGCGAGTAGCGAGGAGATAGAGCGAGAAGATACGAGCTTTAGCGTAGATATCGGCAGAAGGCAGATAGGAGCGCTTATAGGATGGCTTTAGAGCGATTGCTTTAGCCGGCATGAGCCTAAAATAGGGGTAAACTATCCGACACTTGGCCTATCGGTTGAGCTTTGACCGAAGGGCTGCTATTCGGGTTCGGGTAATGGAGTTGCTGGGCAAACGACTGGGGCATATTGACCTTTGTTGTGTAGTAGGAATTGGAAGCTTTGGAATGAGGGTTTGATGCTTGGCCGCAGACGAGATCCTGTAGATTCATCGGATATTCTGTATGCGTCTTCGGTGGGTGATTATATATTCCGGCGTCTGAACAAAATTGTAACTCGCGCGGATGAGTGCAACTACTAATGCTAGATGAAGCTCCTTTCCTGACAGCGTTATGCATTTAGGAGTTCATCAGCAATGGTTGAGAGTGCCTATACTAGTGTGCGAGAGAAAAGTCATTCTTCAAAAGCGGTAATCCCTGCATCTGAACCTATTCTTCTAGCATACAGCTAATAAGTCAAGAAGGCCACTAAGACACTAATGCAATAAGACTCAAGCCAAAAGCGTAGATAGCTCTATCTTGAGCGCTTCGATTGCTCAGCTTTACCCGAGTGTTTGAGATCGATGTGGTAAGGTTGGCTTCTAGGGTTAGGGGAAGAGTTTGCTTCTTGGCAATCGGGAGGGACTAGAAAGGCGGAACTAGCAAGCCCAGAGACAAAGCTCGCTGTCTCACTATTTATGGATAGACATGGGTAGGATAATAGGCTGGCCTCTCCTTGAAGAGAGAAAACACTCTTGACGAGCGCCTTGACGCGGGCGGGGTAGGCAGAAGTTGATTCGGTAGATCGTATAGAAGTTTCAGCTACTGCTCGTGATAATGATTTTTAGTAGGCGAGATGTGACTCTTGTTTGGATTATGCAGGGCGGCGTCAGAAAATACTTACGGAAGAATTCATAGAGGAGGTGGCGACGCAAGGCCCTCATTGAATCGGCGGAGACGCCGTGAGCAAGGGCAAAGATCTACCTAGGGAATTTTTGTAGCTCCTCGAAATGCATTCCACCCGCCCAGCTACTCGAACCTTCGCTCGTGGGTACTGGACTACAACAAGTGGAATTGGGTGCCCGAGTACCCTCAATTTGCAACGAGAGCGTTGCGGAGTGGGACAGGGAAAGTCCGGCTCAATTCACTTTAAAAGAACTACGTTGCTTTGATCCCGAAAGGGTACGTAGGCAAGCTCTAATAAAGGCCAGCCCAACCAAGACTTTCCGTTCAAATCCATTCATTCATTTGGAAAGCTGGTAGGAGAGAAATGAATTTCTTTGAGAATTCGGCGGCGGGTTTGGGGTACGGTCAGGTTCACGGGAGATCGCTCCAATGGTCGAAGTTTTTTCTCTGGAGCCTAAACGCCTTGGTTGCTATGAAAAGTCGCGACTATCAAACAGACGTCGCGACATCTTGGGTAGGTTCTGCGTTGCTGGAAACTCTACTGCTAATAAAGATAAAGGCCCCTGGTTCTATCAAATCCAGACACTTCATGCATCCCTTGAGCGGACATCAGCTTTCAAGCTCGAGCACTGAAATGAAGCCGCGCCCCGTTATGATGAGCAAGCTCAAGGGGCTGCCTCTTTCCGATACCCAATCTTTATTTACTACTCAATCTTTTTGGGGGTGTATAGTCAGTTGGTAGAGCATTGGGCTTTTTAACCTAATGGTCGCGGTTCAGTCCATCCGCAAGCGAGTACCTCAGCCGGGCTCGATCCGCATCATTGGGTTAGGCTTCCAGTGGCTTTACAAACTAAGATAGAAAAGAACCAATGATGATTCCTGGTTTGTACATGTAACAATGCCTGATTGTTGGTTGTCTCAAACTCCCCTCATTACAACAGAATGACGACTCTTAACAAACAGATAGGTGCAAAGCAACAGGAGGCAAAAAAATAATAATGCGA
>SNQN01000186.1:177445-188467 GCA_008642245.1 Bassia scoparia | reverse complement strand
CCCTTCCTTTTGCAAACTTTGTTGGGGTCAATCATCATGGACAAACTGTCCTATTTGGTTGCGCTTTAATCACCAACGAAGATTGCGACACTTTCGAGTGGGTCTTTACAAAGTGGTTGGAGGCAATGGATGGTAGAGCTCCTAGGGCCATTTTGACAGACCAGGCTGCTGCCATGCGTAGGCCATTGGCTGATGTGATGCCCGAAACTCGTCATCGATGGTGCCTATGGCACATTTTACAGAAGCTGCCATACAAGTTTGGCAACATGACAGGGTATGTATGAAGTCGTATTTAATTTCTAATTAATTATTAAATTGGTAATTTTGTGTTTGCTTGTTTTAATTTTTTACTAATTGTTTATTATTTTTTGTATAATAAATGTTTGTCTTTAACTAATTTATTGGTTTTAAATAATTGTTTTAAATTGTTTGTTGATTGTAAAATGTTATTCGATTATTTAAGCTAATTTTGACTGTTACTTATTAGTATTTATTTGTAGTGTTTGAAGATGGGTATTTTGTAATTGTTGGTGATTCTTTTGGTTATCGGTTGTCCATTAAAGTTTTGATGTGCATTGTCTTGTTTAGGTATGCCAAATTCAAGGAGCAACTTCTAGATGTTGTATACAATAGCCTTGATGAAAGCGAATTTGAAAGAAGATGGGGAGAAGTTGTAACCACGTTTGGTGTTCAGTCTAGTGAATGGCTTTTGAATTTGTTTGCTGAGCGACATATGTGGGTGCCCGCTTTTATGACTGATTACTTTTGGGCCGGAATGCGCTCBACTCAACGCGTCGAAAGTATACATAGTTTTTTCGACGAGTTTATTTCACGAGACACACCATTATGTGAGTTTGGGGAAAAATATATAGCTGCAGTTGAGAAAAGAATCGCGGATGAGAAACACGCAGACGAGATGTGTACGAAGTGGCTATAYAACTATTGTACCGGGTATAATGCGGAGAGGTTTTTCCGTAAACTTTATACTCCAAAATTATTTAAAGCGGTTCAGAGACAATGCTTAGCTGTCACATATGTTGCTATTGAGGAGCGTAAAGCAGTTGACGACAAAACATTTGAGTATTTGATGGAGGATCGTGTATGGGTGTTAAGTCAAAAACGGTCCAAATATATTCTGACCGATGGTTACAAGTACCACAAAGTCAAGTTTGATACCGAAACACAATTTGCAAGTTGTAGTTGTAAAATGTTTGAGACAGATGGGATCATGTGCCGTCATCTGATTCGGTTGTATGACAAGTTACATATAGACGACATCCCAGAGTGCTATGTCCTTAGGAGGTGGCGTAGGGACGTCATACGGAAGCACACCTCGGTTCGTGTTGGATAMCACGACCTTTCTAGGACTGCAGAAGTGAAACGGTTGGATAGGCTCGTTGTTGCTTATGAGACTGTCACAGATTTGGCCGTTAAATCCGAAAAGTTAACAAGAATAGTACTGAAAGGGCTGAAGTCAATCGAAGCAGAGGTGCGTGCAGCTCTTGCTTCKGAGGATGATGTTTCCCAGGCGGAGTCTAATGTTGGTGATCTCGGTGGGACTCAAGGCAGCACTTCAAAAGACTGCAKTGGTTCTAGGTGTGAAAGGAATCCTYCCATTTCAGATTCCCTGACCCGTAATGTGTGTTCACCAGGTGTTGTATCACAAGCTAGTSAGAACGCTTCGTGTGGTGTCACGCCGGATACTGTKCAATCTGGGAGGACAGCCATTAAGGACCCAGTAATCCCGAAGAAGAGAGGTCGACCGAGGAGCACTCGTTTCAAAAGTTATTCGGAGACTGGATGGCAAGGSTCACAACCTTGCAACACTAGCGSTGCTGWTAAGCTTGACTGTGGTACACAAAAAAAGGCAAAACCSAAGGGAAAGGGGAAGGATAATKSAAAGGGAAATTTGAGTGGCAATTCMGGGCCTAATAGTAGTAAGGTAWGTTTTTTTCAAATTAATTGAAATCAGTCTCGATTGAACCCGTTTTTATTTTCATCCTGTGGTATAATAGAGATGTTTTTCGTTGCTTAGGACTGTTTTGGAGGTTGTGGGCCATCTGTTACATCTGGATCGGGAGCTGGAAAAATTCCCGTGAGTTTAAAATGATATTTGTTGTTGGCTTGTTTCGTTATATGCTTTTAATCTGTTATTTTAATTGTTCTAGGTGATCTGTTTTTAATCATTCTGAGATCCTACGGCATCCGAACAGCACCCACACAATGTAAAAAAACATGCCAAATCTGTCTAATTTGAACCACATGCCTGATTTAGCTGAAAATTTGTGATTGTTCGTTTAATTATATATTGTGTCTTTAACCAACCTGAAATTTGTAGTTATTCTACAACATAAGCCACATTTAACCAACCTACTTTCCATGGTTGAAGTTGTCTGTTTAATATGTTTTCAACTACACTAAAGCATTGTCAGTACTTAAGTTACACATAGGATGACTTATGAGTTAAAAAGGGATTAATTTGCTTCCTTAGTTAGCTGCACCTTTAAATACAATAAGCCTACAATGTGTTATTTAGAATAAATTGTATCCTTATATCCATAGTTTTACACAGTCTAATTTGAATTTGGTACATTTATGTTGGGATTGTATGACTCATAAAAGAAACAAATATAGTTTGTTTAATTATCCCTTTTTTAGAGAGAGTGATACTAATTGAAGCAAACTAATTGTTTAAGATATATGTAAACGGTCATTCTTCCAAAATTAGTCAAAATATTTAACATGATTTCTATTGAAAAATTGCCACGACTGGCAAAATTATTATTGGCCCTTATTTGAATTTTTAAAATTATTTGTGTTGTAGGTAAAGAGGCGTAAGACCGTTTCGTTTGTTGATCATAACGCTTCCGAATGCCACGTTGATGATTTACTCAATCGCAACAGCATTGTTTTTACTGACGTTCCGATGGTCTTGGAAGATGTGGAACCCTTAACATAATGTCAAATTATTTTGCTGTGAAGGAATTTCAAATAGATATGTACATGACCTGTAATCGGTTATATTGTCAAAATTGGTGTTTGGTAATTSCAGGTGTTTGACAAACATGTATCATTTTATTTGCCTAAACACTATTTTGTTGTAGCTGTAATTGTATTAGCCACTCTGGTGCCTTTGACCCAATGGGCAATGTCAGGCTAATTAACCCAAACAACAGACATAARTTTTGGGCCTTTAAGGACACAAAATATCTCATTAGATTAGCCAAATACAGCGCTAATACACAACATCACACACCACCGTTTGTCATCTAATTGTTGGGCCTAATTCAATGCCATTCTTCTGAAATCACATTCACGATTCTCAAATTCCTAAATAATTGAAACGCATAAATACATCTATTTTTACTCTCATTAAATACTCTGAAGGAACAACAACCATGTTCAATACCAACACTATGCAATTGCTTCCCCTGCAAATTATGTCTGTCATTGTTAAGTCATGCAAACTCTTCCTCTTCCACACCCAATCGCGGCGCCTGATACAGAATAAAATACAACCATAAACGTTAATATAGGCCAAATTTTGTGTGAATAAATCACAATAATTAACGGAATTTAATACACAGATTTAGTTAATTAGTTACCGTAATTRAACCAGTCATGTGTTCTGGATTTGAACCATTTGCGACGAATTGGAGATCAACGCTACAGCTTCCCTTTACCCACAGCACAACCACACCTCCATCCAGCCTGTTGCACTCACCCATTTTTAGGCCCATGGAAATTTGTTGGGCTCTGTAAATTTTCATCATGCCCAGTTGTGTTACTCGCGATTCCGTTACAATGATTGCAATTGGGTGATAAGCCTCCATTACATTCATGAGATTATCCTTAAATGAAGGTCTTGCAACACCCCTTGCATTCCAAATGGCAACCTTTGAACCAATCTCCAAGGCTTGAGTTTCATTGTTATATTGAGGTTTAAGTATGACCCGATTATACCTCAACCAAGGATTGGTCTCATCAACATGGACACTGACGCTAACACAAATCGAGGACATCCTTTGGCTAACACCGAATACACATAGTGTGTCAGTAAATGCGCCGACGTCCACCTTCTTCTCTTCGTTGCCGAACATGTAAACAGGCAAGTTTGTGTCGACATATGGTTTTGGGTCGACAATGTTACGAATGAAATGGAGCATTCTAGGAGTGAAAACATGAACACTTGGGCAATCATTGGCTAATTGTGATAGCCTGTGAAGTATATCGTTCACATCTGCCCTGCCATACATGTCCCCCAAATTAGGGAGATGGGCTGGGGAGATGTTTCCGTCGTTGGTTCTCATCATCAATAGGCCCAGCGAATGAGCTCTATCGGTGGCGGGGGTTAGAATCATCTTCAAGATTTCGCYAATAACAACAAAAACATAACCACGTCGAAGTTGAAGGCAAAATGAAATGCCGGAGTAATCAATTTCACTTTCATTCGAAGACAAAGGTGTCATAAATTTTATGTGATTATTAGGGGAGGGTTCCATTGTTTAGAGACCGAAGAAATTTGGAAACAATTTTTAGAAGGGAAATAGTGTTTGATGGTTTTTTGTAAGTTTTGTTTAGCAGAAATCGCAATTTGGGCATAAAATGGTTTTCTTGGTGGGACTGATAATGGTTTTCTCCCGCTATTTGTATGGAGTTATTTGGGCAGAAAATGGCGGCATTTTGAAATTGGTTGAATCTCAGTGTTTGGCGGTAAAAATGCCCGCTAATGGATAAGGAAAGTTTCAGGTGAGTGTTACCAAGTTGGCAATCCGTGTGCTGTTAGCCTTATTAAATCGCAACCGTCGATCCTTGTTGTCCATGGTGGCAATCCGTGGTTCACTTCACAAATTCAGTTTGGGATTCTTCAAAAAAACTGAAATTAAGTTTTTATTGTGAGGTAAATTGTAAGTTAAATAATTAAGTGTAACAGTTATTTAGTGAAATAACAGGAAAATGAAAAAATTGAAATAATTTACAAACAAAAAAACCAACAACAGGGTAAAGGGGTCTAATTAAACTAAATTTCTTAAAAAATTCAGGTAATTAACACGTGAATAAAATACAAAGTAAAGGAAAATGGAAAATAAATTAAGTTACAGTATAAAGAAATCTATTAAAACTAAAAAGAAACAATATAGAGGGAAAAAAAGGGATGCTAAAGAAGAAATTGAAAAAATAAGATATTTTCCATGTGTAAAAAAAACCAGGCAATAACCAAATTAATAAAAACATAGAAAATTTAATGGACCATTTTCATTCAAAAAAATTGAAATCAATAATTACAATCATCGTATTATTGATAAATTTCTATGCAAAAATACTACTCTTACAATCTTTTTAAGGGGCTTAATTAATTTCAGCTGACAAAAATATATCCAATCCAAATTTCGTATGCAATTTGTCTCCAAAAAAGTGGCCTGATGAATAAAGGTTTAAAAATACAAACTCATCATAGACTGATATAGATACAAAAATAAATAGAATAAGTATATTTATTTTTTTTAACTTTTAATATAAGTATTTTTTTAAATACTGTCAATGTGACTAGTGTCGCAATTGTAAATCTAAACCAAGTTTTAAATAGATATATAGATATCATTACGACTAATAAACCAATTAAATCGAAAAACCAAACAAGGATCATGATTGTAACATAGTTTCAGCAAACCCTAGAAGAAAATCTAAACACTATTGATAATTTAATCAAAAAGAACAATAATAATGAACACTCTAGAATTCAGGATTGAAGAATTTATAGGAACAATGAAATACCAATAACAAATTATATTAGAAACAAAAGCATTGAGGTTTCGTAGTGGTTGTTGTACGTCGATTGAGTTTGAGATACTCGATTTCTACGATCATTTAGATTCAAATAGTTCTGATTTAGACTCAAATTAAATGATTTACACTCAAATTGAATGATTTAGACTCACATTGTAATTATCTATTCAAGGTTAGTTTGATATGTATATTTATGACCAACTTCAGTAAAACCTTTATTACTTATACTAATTATTCATAAGTCAATGTGGTTGTTGTTGGTTTGCAACAACTCATTAATGGAGGTTAATGCTCCAACCAACCCTAGTGATTGATGAACCATAATTCCTTTATATATATGTTTGAAAGAGGGTTGTCGTAGGTCAAGGAAGTATGTGCAAAAACAAATATTTCAACACATAGTTSTATTCTGTTCTCCTAAATTATGTCGTTTGCAAGCTGGTCTCGGGTCGATAGTCTGTTGTCTAGGGGATTTCCAGTTGGAAAAGTCATAGAGTTGGTAGGAGAGAGCGGGACGGGGAAGACGCAACTCTGTCTACAAACAATGCTGACAGTGCAATTGGATGAGGATGTTGGTGGTTTAAGCGGGAGCAGTGTATACATCCACACATACGGTAACTTTCCTTCATCTAGATTGTTACAAATATCTAACAACTTGGTTAACATGTTTGGGCAGCCCACCGCACCTTTTGAATCAATAACTGTAAGGAAAGTGAACTCTGTTGATGAAGTCCGAGGGACAATCGCGCAATTGGAACAACTCCTTGAAAACTGTCGTTCTTCACCTAAACCTTTTCGTTTGGTTGTATTTGATTCAATTGCTTCTATATGCAGAGCTGAGTACGGTCATAACGCAACGGAATTGGGAGCACGTGCCAATTTTTTAAACTACTTTGGTTTAAAGGTCCAGTTATTTGCTTCCCGCTACCAGTTAACTGTGTTGCTTGTGAATGAGGTCTCTGACGTCATTGACAATATAAGCCCATCCAATTTATCCTTCTTAACATCAGGCCGTTACGTTACGCCATGTATCGGTCCRTTTTGGGCTAGGTATATTGACATTCGCATAATGTTGTCTAGAGAAATTTCAGAGGATTCATCAAACACAACTAGAATTGCAACCATCAAACAAGGAAACCGAATCCATAGGGCATCCTTTCGAATCGACTCTAATGGTGTCAACTGATAGTTAAATATACTTGTACCACATGAATTTATGGTTTTCATCAAAATTGCCAATGTTGCACGTGTTTCACGTAGCGTTGCTTAGTTTGATTTTAATTATAAATCTGAGAATGTAGTTGTCACATTTTCATTTAATATATTCTATATCATTTTGTAATGCACATTATAAAGTGTCTTATGACATAAATGGAGATTTTATTCCTAAATTTTGCAAAACACTAAACTAGAATGAAACCCTAAATCAAAATGTAGGGTTAACCCAAAAACCCTTAAACCCCATTTCCCAAACCGGTGGAATTATTTGCTAATGGACCGGTTTCAATGGACCGAAATTAAGTTATTAGATATTCAGTAGTAGTCAACAAAATTCGGTGTTAAGTAAGAGAAAGGAGATGATGAGTTGGCTTGGCCCACTTGCATAACTTGAGTACATCACAATAAAAAGCCTGACAAAAAGTGGTATCATAGACTTGCATTGGAGTAGGAGTGGACTGCCTCTCAACGAGGACCACACAAATATGTTCGAACACTGTGCAACGTATAGTGATTGGAAATCCAAACTCCTCTATAAGCACAGGTTTTTCGAAATTATGGTTTATTTGGAGTATCACTTCCCTATGCAGCTTTTTCTTTTATATTTATTTTTAACCCTAAATTTTATAGCTGATACATCAAATATACAATTAAATGATTTGTCAATATACAAGAACAACGGAAAAACCATCAATTATTTTTTTAATTGTGTGTAACTATCTTTAAATTATTTTTAAAGTAAATTAAAGTTACCAAAACGTCGTATAAAAATAATTCGTATATGTTAATGTTGAATAGCAACCAAAATTTTTTTGATAACAAATTAATCAACTAAAGTAAATTAAAGTTACTAAAATGACGTATAAAGCGCAATTTGACTAAATAATTTAATAAGTACATTAATTGGACTAATTCTTATAAGTCTAACCAACCAAAAAGATAACAAATACTATTGAACACAATTTTATAAATCATCACAACAAGGAAATTACACATACTAATTTGAATCACACATTCATTATTGTACACATGCAGAAAATAATAAAATTATATAAACAAAAAATACACTCCTCAAGTGTTGACATTGACAACACTATGTAGCTTCCAAGGGGTTGAGTGTTGCTTTATTGTAGGAGTGGATTGCCCTGTTACTTGAACCACACAGCCACTTTTACACAAAACACTGCCGAATTTCATCAAAATGCATACCAAAAAATACTATTTCAATTACAACTAATTTGTAAGGTCCAGATTTGTCACCATATACAACAAAGACCAGGATCTTGACACGTGGTATACTTTTTATAACCGTACCACAAATTACACTTGAGTCAACTAATGAAACCTTCAACACATTAATTAACCGAGCAKTTAGTGCAGTAAAGTTGGGTTTCAATATTTAATTCACTTAAAGCATGTTGTTAAACTTGCCTTTGTAACTTAATCCCAATTAACTAACCAATTAGCATACTCCTATATAAAGGGAGCATTTGTCACAAACCCTAAAGTCACCCACTTACCAATCTCAAACAACTCACAACAAGAATGTCTTCACCCTCTGTCTCATCTCCATCACCCAAAAATGAGAAAAACAAAACCAAACCCATTGTTGACTTTGGCCCTTTCTCACCGGTAAAGGACCATGGTAAGGCAACTAGTCCAAGTTCCAAGGGGAATTCACCTTACGCCAAAAACCAAAGTGGTGGAAAGGCTTCAAAAAATAGTCCACTCAGAAGCAAGGGAAAGAGGGATGTAGCTGATGACAAGGAGGACTCAACTGAGTTGGCCAAGAAGCGAATGAAAACCCGCATAAAGGCTTTCTGGGCACTAATTCGAGAATTCGACGAGACAACGGGGTACCATGATCCAAGRGAGAAGCAACCTTCAGATTTAAGTACAAGTGTAGAGGAGACAAACATCAAAAAGACCAGCTCCGGAAGCACYTACCAAAGGGAAGGYAGAGAGGAGGACGAGTTGAACATTGTGCTAAGYAGTGGTAAAGTCGGAGATGTAGGCATGGTSTTTGTGATGAGGGCCAACACAACGTTAAGGGTTGCTCTTTCACTATATGCAGCAAGGATTGACACTAAGCCTCATCTACTGGTCATGTGGAAAGACAAAAGGGTGGTCTCTGAGGATGATACAACGGAGAACGTCGGGCTGAAAGACGGAGACATAATCACTGTCAAAGGAAAGGTAACAACCCTAAACCATTTTTGGGTCTCATAATTAGTTGTTAACTTGCTTGATACCATGCATATTAGCCTGTTAAAGTGCCAAAGATTTGTCTTTTATAATTAAAATGCATACTTTGCTTTAATTGTCAATAAAAGATGGTTTAGAGTGGTAAATAATGATGAAAAAATGTCGACTTTAAACTAATTTTTAGACCAACAAAAATTATTGTTTGTAGATGTGTAAAAAACAAATTATGAAATTTAATTTAACAGGGATAGGAGGGAAATTGAACGTATACTATATACCCACAATGATGGAGGTTGTTGTTCATTGGTAATTGATTGTTAATCTTAAATATGATTCACACTAAAAAGGAATTTAGTGTCAGAGGGGAATTAATGGTTTTGCCGAAATTTATGAACAGAATTTCATGGAATTTATTATAAATGGACTATGTTTTTCGGTTATTAGATTTTACTGATTTGGGAACATCTGTTATGATATTCAATATATTGGAATTTTGGTATGTTTTTTAAGAAATTTATTTTGGAGCAATTAAAAGCTGTTAACATTTTAATCGAAAAAAAAATAACCGTTTCCTTAATGTGTGGAGTGTGTGTTTCGGATATATGATTTTACTGATTTGGGAACATTTGTTATGATATTAAATAAATTGGAATTTTGGTATGTTTTTTAGGGAATTAAATATGGAGCAATTACAAGGTATTAAGATTTTCATCGAAAAATATGTATCAAGGTTTCCTTAATGTGTGGAGTATGTGTTTGGGATATAAGATTTTACTGATATGGGAAGATTTGATATCATATTAAATAAATTTGAATTTTTGTATGTTTTTTAAGAAATTAATTATGGAGCTTTTACAAGCAGTTGACATTTTCATGGAGAAACTGATATAATTATGCAAAAAACTACAATTGAATTTTTAGTTTTGGAATCACTGAATATTTCCATGTCAATAATACWTACTGTGAGTTTGCTAGTATTTGTGTATGCATAAATGTGTTTCTTCATTGGCCATGAATCAACTTCGATTAACAACCTTTTTAYTTAGGATCCGATGATCAACACGGACTCTCGTTTCAAATTCTTCTTCATCAAGGATAGGAGGGATGACAAAGCTAAGAAGCTGCGAGTTAAAGCAGCGTTGACAGCTCCCTTTGAAGTTGTGTACAACGAGTGGGCAGAGTTCAACGAGACAGAATGCGACAAATTCATTTTGATGAACAATGGTCAGGACATCCCAAACTCTTCAACATCGGTGGGTGAATTGCAAGTCAAAAATGGAGCTATACTTCACTGCAGGTGGTGCCCCGGAGTGCCGACAATCACCATATCCGACTAGTTTCCAATGGATAGCGCTCTAAGCTCAGTAAACTTTTGTGTTGGTTAACATAGGTGCCTTTAAATCAATACTTTTTGCAAATCATTTGAGGCCACCATAACGAAAACTTCGTCAAACACATTTTGATGTTTTGCTAATGTTAATTGGGGCTGGCCGTACCTATGTTTAGGATTATCTAACTAAACTTTTAAGCAAACCTCTTTATAGTTGCCTTGCAACTCCTTTTGGTTATTCTAATTAGTATTCAATGTATGTGGAGCTGTGTTATGTAAAATATCTACATTATTGTCCTAATTTTCATTTATCACATGAAACCAAACATGATTCAGATCTCCTTATCTAGATCGATTTTTTTTTTCCTATATTTTATTAATACAAATAATATTGTCTTTACAAAATTATTAATAAATTTTAATTTGTGTTAACCATTTGATCTTAATAGGTCTAATTTTATTAAGGCTATGACTTGAGGCAG
>SNQN01000186.1:99506-176375 GCA_008642245.1 Bassia scoparia | reverse complement strand
AATTTTACATTTAAATAAAAGTAAACAAAACTTAACTAAAAAAACGCATTTTCACTACCCTACTAAGTAAATAAAAAAAACCATAATTTACCTACAACTATTAAAAACAACACCCAACAACCAACAAACAATGAAATCCGATGCTACTAACTTATATCACCAAAACAACTACAGAAAACTAACCCTTTCACGAGACATCTTCCGTAACCTCAAAACTTGTCCAGATTCCTTCGCAATTGAACCTTTGCTACAAACAACCCCCTGTGTTAAATATACTTTGTTTAGCAAATAACACAATCAAAACAAACTTTAATGGAACAACGACTACACATGTTTAATCAATACCTCATACAACTTGGCATCAGACTCAAAAGTAACATTGTTACGCTTCCACTGCATTTACACATAAACACATTCTATTAGCCAACAAACCTACAATAGTAACAACTAACATAACAATAAGAGGTTGCTCAACAATATGAGGTTGCTAAACAATATGCAGCAAGACCTTGCGACCGGTACTCTCATCCGAGATATTAAACTTTGCTGAATGGGAACCACTGCTACATGGTTCAAACACATGAGAGGCACCTATCGACGGATAATTCAAATCGATTCCATTCAAGTGCAAAGCAACAAAGACAGGGAAAACAAAACACCTAGACAAAAAATTATTCAAAATGTCAGCTMTCAAAATTTATCAAACAGCACCAAATTCAAAGGATATTATGGTGATTTATACCAGGAACTACCAACACCACAATCATTTGTGCATCTATAAATCATCAAAGCAATCATAAACATATCAGAGTAGTAACTAAATGATAAAAAAACGGTCTTCAAAGCACTAATACTACAATCAGACTAAACAGAATTGTGGGCAAACACACAATTGCAAACAATTAGCAAAACATCGACATAATAACTGCTCAAATAAAAACTACGAATAACTCATCCAATCGAATTCGACACCAACATTGATCGCCATAATTTTCCAATGCTAATCAATATCAATACCAGATACGAAAACATGCAAATAATAAATAGCATTTATTGAACTAAATTTAACAAAATTAACAACGATTATAAAACATATTTTCGAAGAAGAAACCCTAGATTGAATTTGGTATCATGTTACAGCACAAAACAACACAAAACAATTAAAAAACATACATTAAYCAACCTACATAATTAAACCAGATTCAATAAAAAACACAAATATTACTATTACCATGGAAATCTGATTACATGTTGAAACTTTTCCATTGAGGGGTTATCACCACCATNAACAACACCCAACAACCAACAAACAATGAAATCCGATGCTACTAACTTATATCACCAAAACAACTACAGAAAACTAACCCTTTCACGAGACATCTTCCGTAACCTCAAAACTTGTCCAGATTCCTTCGCAATTGAACCTTTGCTACAAACAACCCCCTGTGTTAAATATACTTTGCTTAGCAAATAACAAAAACAAAACAAACTTTAATGGAACAACGACTACACAGGTTTAATCAATACCTCATACAACTTGGCATCAGACTCAAAAGTAACATTGTTACGCTTCCGCTGCATTTACACATATAAACATYCTATTAGCCAACAAACCTACAATAGTAACAACTAACAAAACAATAAGAGGTTGCTCATCAATATGCAGCAAGACCTTGCGAGTGTTGCCAACTTCCGAGATATTAAAGGTTTGTGAATGGGAACCACTGCTACATGGTTCGAACACATGAGAGGCACCTATCGATGGATAATTCAAATCAATTCCATTCAACTGCAAAGCAACAAAGACAGGGAATACAATACACCTAGACAAAAACATTTTCAAAATGTCAGCTCTCAAAATTTATCAAACACCACCGAATTCAAAGGATATTATGGTGATTTATAATAGGAACTACCAACACCACAATCATTTGTGCATCTATAAACATCAAAGCAATCATAAACATATCAGAGTAGTAACAAAATCATAAAAAAACGGTCTTCAAAGCACTAATACTACAATCAGACTAAACAGAATTGTGGGAAAACACACAATTGMAAACAATTATCAAAACATCGACATAATAACTGCTCCAATTAAAACTACGAATAACTCATCCAATCGAATTCCACACCAACATTGATCGGCATAATTTTTCCATGCTAATCAATATCAATAACAGATTCGAAAACATGCAAATAATAATTAGCATTTATTGAACTAAATTTAACAAAATTAACAACGATTATAAAACATTATTTCAAAGAACAAACCCTAAATTCAATTTGGTATCATGTTACAGCAAAAAACAACACAAAACAATTAAAAAACATACATTCACCAACCTACATAATTAAACCAGATTCAATAAAAAACACAAATAATACTATTACCATGGAAATCTGATTACAGGTCGAAACTTCGCCATTGAGGGGTTAACACCACCTTGTACAAGAAAAAGCTCACTTTTGGTTGGGAAATAACTTCGACATCGCAAACAAATTTTCAAAATAACACAAACCATGGTGTAGTTAAAGATGGGCCCACCAACGAATGAAAAGCACGTGCAAAACTGAAATATAACGGAGACCGTCATAAACTAAAAAACGAAATGACAGAAATAACCCTATATGTACAAGGCCTTGTCCATACCAAGGAGGGATCAGAAATTTCCCGTAAATAAATACTTGGACTGAATGAAACAAGTTAACAGCTTTATGGTGTCAGTAACTCAGTATAGTCCTTTTAACACAAGACAACCTAAGGTCATTTAAAACACTCTAATCTAATGATAGATGATCAAGTGCATAGTTTTGTATGAGACAACAATAATTGTATACTTTCTTGAATGTTCATTAATTAAAGCATAATAATATGCATCATTGATCATTCTATCGTATGTATGATGTCAACAATCCGTATAGTGTTTTTGAGTACACTTAGCATGAATAAAAAGTAATTGGTGTACGTCGAAAATCAATACAATAAAAGATTTCACCTCACAACGAAAAATTGAGTTAATGATATTTTATTTTTTGGCAATTTTTTTAAATAAAGGTTTTTTTTTCTTCTTCATGAATTGAATCTTTAAAAGGTTGTCTTTGGGAAATTATATTCCGATTACTAATGATATGAATTTCTAACATATCTATCAATCATTTATTCAGCTTGTTCGAAATTTCTTTTATGAAATTCATTATATATAGATGTGTCACTCAAACTCGAAGATTTTTTAACATTTAAAACCTACATAAAATCCTGAATAAACTTGCTAGTTGTTGAAAAATATGTTAGTTTATATGCCCGGGCCCCTTCAAATATGTAATTTTTTTGTTAAGGTTCCCTAAAATAAATTTCTGGTTCCGCCCTTGCAATTTGAATCATTAAAAGATTGTCTTTGGCAAAATATATTCGGATTACTAATGATATGAATTTCTAACGTATCTAACAATCATTTAATTGGCTTACTCAAAGTTTTTTATTTTTTAAATGAATTTCATTATATATAGATGTGCCACTCAAATCCGGTCGAAGATTTTTTAATATTTATRACCTACCTACATAAAATTCTAAATTGACTTGCTAGTTGTTGCGAGATATTAATTTTGTTCTTATTTACACGGGTCTAGGGTTATCTTTAAAATAGAAGAAAAGATCAAACTCAAAGCAACAACCTCGCTCTATCAAAATTGTGAGGATGATAGTTTATTCTATTGCTAGCTTAWGCAATCTAATCTACAAATGTGTACACAATTTTGGATGGCAATCAAGGCATGCATGTCTCTTTCACAACTACGGAATTTCCAAACAAATCAATAAGAATAAGAATATCTAGACTAAGGAAACAATTAAACATTGTCCCATAAACAWTTACAATAAATTATTTACTGTGCATAACAAAATCTTTGAATTGAACGAATTGAAGGTCGTTGCATTGCATGCTMMCCTCATCATTAAGTAGTGTACCAAATTAATCAACTCTACAGTGATGTATGCTCCCTCGATTTCAAACTATTAACTCGTTAGTTTCACTTGTACTCACTAAAAATGGGACAGAGGGGGATGATTAACACAATGCTGCGAGGGGATAAATTAGGATTTAGGAGGGTTATTTGATCATTTTCACTTAGTTAGACATTGGATATGTGGATAACTTTCGACCTCAGTTGGACATCTTACATCTTAAAATTAAATTGTATTTGGACACCTTTTGAACTCAGTTGAACGACCTCTGAAGACTACCGATACAACTGTGCATGAACAGTGTCAAAAGTACGTGAACAGCAGTACTTCTTGCCGGCTGGTTGTATGTACTTTGTTGGGCTATTTGGTCATTTTCACTTAGTTAAACATTGGACATCTTAAAATTGCATGTTGACACCTTTCGAACGCAGTTAGACATCTTAAAATTGTATTTGGACACCTTTCAAACTCAGTTAGACGTTCAAAAATTGTCATATTATTTTTGCCCCAACATATCCCACCATGATAGACACTAACACTTCCTCTAGTAAATACTCGTTTTGTAGTGATTTTTTCGAAACCTCATAGTGACGACTCTTGGTATTATTTGAGAGATAGATAAAATATTCAAGTGTTGCCAATAAAACGTAACGGATGGAGTATTAAATTGTAATCTTCAATGTATATGCTCGAATGTGCACATATAGCTAGACCTAATAAAAATCACGAGTGAACAGAAGTATAAATCTGTTAATTCCATTGAAAGCTACTAAATATTCACGAGTTGATCTATAATTCTAAACGTAGATCATGAATATGGAACCCACGTACTACTTGATTTAAGACGTCCACTAAAATGGAGAATGATATTTAGAATGACTCTTAAACAACAGCTATATTGAATGTGATATCCCTAACGTGTGTAACCAAGGTTGCAACCTTACAATCATCTACCGTACCTACATGCAAATATTCTTTTAATGGATCTTATTCCATGGTTATAACAATAACAACGACGACGACGATTGTGTTACACTTTTTCGGTCGGTCCTAGCTAGCTAGCTAGCTAGTCGCACACCTTTATCAGGGGAGTTTAACCATATACAAGTCTAGTGATACATTACTAGACTACAAAGCTTATATGTTACTTTGTGATCATCCTCCAATTTCTTCCATTTTTTAATGTGATTAAAATTTAAATTAGGATTACTATCTCTATAAATTGTCACGCACTCTACTATAGTTTATTTCGACTCTGACTCCTTTTCAGTTTAATCAAAAGATAATGTGAATATAGATTATGACAGAGTGAGAATTACACGTATAAAACACTCCCTAATCTCTGTACGGATGTCCATGTATATATCTTTTCGATGATGTGAAATTGATTATATACGTATTCTTCTATCTTTATCATCTTGTCACACCCTCAATTCCTCAAAGGTTGTAGTAGTGTAATGAAACTGAAGATAATGTGAATATAGATTATGACAGAATGAAAATTAGACGTATAAAACACTCCCTAATCTCTGTACGGATATCCATGCATATGTCTTTTCGATGATGCGAAATTGAAGATATATGTATTATTCTATCTTTATCATCTTGTCACACCCTCAAAGCCGTAGTAGTGTAATGAAATTGAAGGGAGGAAGCAAACATTGATGTACGGCTAATTGACAGAGATACATTGCCATTTTTGCCTAAGACGTTTCGAACTAGAACTAGGGCTAGGAGGGGGGATCACATATCACTAAATAGACTAATATAATATAATTATATCAAGGTGACTTAAGGCTATCATCACGCGGCATTAAAATTAGCTATTGTTACTCATCTATTATAGATGCGTCAAATAAACGCAATCATTAAATAGACGACACATTCGAAATATTTCATGTACCAACCGATCTCACATTTGTTGGCTTGTTGCCCATATTCACAGCAACAAGACCGAACGTGATAAATGATCATAAAAAATTGCATGCAATCCATCAATTAATGAAGAGTTTTAGACATACTTTTTATCTTCCATGTTTTGTAGTGGAAAAGGCACCCTACGTACGCTAAAGGCAAACACAAAAATGGCTTCAATRATCACTTTAATTAATACAACTGAATTAGCAAACACTATCAATTAAAATCACGGAGTAACATACACACAAGTATGACAGCTTATGAAAAGACCACTGTAATTTCCTACTTGCTTTAAAAAGGCATTGAATGAGACACTCCATTTTCCTGATTATTGCACTGTTCTTGTTTTGAGCCTTTTTCAAGACTTGAGATCTTGTTTGGGTGCTTCCTTTAATAATGCAGATTCGCAGACGCGTAAGAGGTCCACGCGTACACGAATAACTGATTAAGGGGTCTAATTACGCAATGCTCGTTTCAAATTGATACAGATGTATTCAATGCGAGTTTCTGACTGGCCCTGTAGCTCCTGTTATTTTAGACTCATTTTCAGTTCAATTCAGTAAGATTTTGTTCCGGACTTCAGAGAAGAGCTGTATTACTGCTGCAGTGCTGAATTACTTCAATCAAATAATTTGCAATGGATTATGAGTTATCCTTACATAATGAACAAACGACTGCTTAATCGTAAGCGATAAAATGTTTCAAAGACCAGAAAAGGATATAGAAAGATTTTTCAAAGAGATTATTTTTATCCATTGCTCAATGAATATCACAACTCACATTCCTAGAACAAAAGGCCAACATTAGGTAGCCAACAAGTAAAATATAATCACACAAAATGTGGAGCATATTCTGCCTAAGAATTCTTTTTTTTTTAAAAAAAAAAATTAGGTTACAAAATCTGGAAATAAATACAAAATATGACCTCACTAACGTACAACTTTCCTAATTATTTATCAAGAAAAAAAAAATCTTCAAAAAAATTTTGTTCACAAAATCCGAGAAGTCACTAAGGCCTTCCGCACATTATCCGACCTTCCACTAGACTTCTTGATACTTCATATAGCAATGCCCTTTTTGAGAGAAACGGTCAAGTCGAACCCATATTTAACCATGATGCGCAACAGAGACAAATTGGTCTCTTCAGGGTTGAAGCTATCCTCTAGTCAGATAACACGTATATATTCCTGCAAAGTACAGAACTTTGTTCAAACCCAAACCAAGCGGAAGATTTATTTCTAAATCTACAACATTGCTTTTATTTCAGGTTGTCTGGTTGAGGAAATAATCAAATAATATTCCAGTATGTCTATATGCAATTCCATTGATCAAATGTCATGGCAAGAAAAAAGGCAGTAAAACTATTAAGAATAGGATTTGTTGAGGCCTTGAGGGGGGGAAAAAAAGGCGCAGCAAGACAAAGTTGGACCATGGACCAGAATACAAACGCTAAAACAAAAGAGATAATAGAGGACCATTTTTATTGAGCTACATGAGACATGAGGTGTAGCAGTCTGTTTAGAATAATATGATTTCAAATAATGATAAAATTAGCTTCGGTTATAAGTCAATAGCGAGAAAATATATCATTAAATTCCAAAACAAACCACATGGCACACAAGACCACATATAGCCTATAATGTCACTTAACTGCATGAGACTTCAAATTTAGCTTTACATCACGAAACTACCAGTCAAATATTATTGTTCATCAAGTCTTCAACAGCACACATAGATCTAATGCTCAAAAAGTACATGAAAGATTTGATATCTGAGCACCCATTCAGCAATGTTTTTTTAATATTCTTTCCCAACTCCTGTGGTACAATAACACATTAACACCTTCAGCCAATACTACGAGCATCTAAATTCTAATCAACACAGATTAGACTCATGCATTAGCCAAACCCACCAAAAGTTGGAATGGGCAACACAAATTCATTTGAGAACAATAAAGCACTAAGATGGACACCTCCAGATTTAAATTACAAAACAAGAAGATGCACCGCTTTTTCATTAAGGCTCCATTTGGTAGGGTGCAAAACATTTGTCATACATCAGGCCAAACCACCAATTTAGTTTTACTAGTTGAAAGAAACAAAGATGACAGGTGCAATAACAAGGAATTAAATGTTATTGTTTGAGTCATTTAGAAAAAGTGAGATTTTATTTTATATATTGTAGTGTTTGTGTGGGAGTGAGCAGCCACCCGAAACTTTGAAAGCTCTCCTATACCTTTACTTTGCAATCAATAAAATAATCTCCATCTTACCTCTTAGAGCATGTGCGATGGCTTACTTAAATGGTTCCCCAAATTGAAGTGGGACCCTATATGGGTAAGCCAACCATTGCACATGGGTTACCAATAAATAGGGGATGTAAATAAAATGGGGGAGTGGTAAGTTAAATGGGAAGGTTACCAAAATACTTTAACAAATGGTAATGTTGGGGAGGTTGTGCATTGTGGGTGACTTACTTAAATTTGAGTAAGGTGTATGAAAATTTTAGTGGGAAGTGATGTGGCAAGAGGAGGATAGGAGAGAAATATATGAGTCACCTACCATTGCACATGCTCTTATTCAGTCAATCATTATTGATAATTCCTTCGTTTCGTTTTAATCGCAACTTTCAAGAGGCACAGACTCCTGGGAAAAACTTGTAAATTATGTTTATGGGTTGAAATGACTATGTTACCCTTAGTTATTATGGGAAAGAAAGAGGAGAAAGGGGAGGTTGCCCACCATTGCTACCACCCCAGCACCCACCAACCACTTCAAACGACCACCACCACTCCCAAACAACACCCAAATGTTGCCAGAATTCGAAACCCCCACCCACTCGAACCCCTAACCACCACTACCGCAAAGGCACAAACCCAACCACCACATGAGCGCCCCATTCGAACCCTAATCCCCAATTTCAAACCCAAATCCCTAATTTCGCAGCAAATCGCAACCCTAATCTCCAAGTGAGATCGAAATGAGAAGAATTGAAGTAAGGGAGATTAAGATGGTCATGGTGTGAAGAATCGAATAGAAAGTGGAGTGGTGATGGTGGTCGAAATGAGAACAATCTGGGGTGCAAAGTGATTTGGACAACATAGCGGTGTGGTAGTTTGTCAGGCTGCGAAGTGATTTGGGCAACGCGGCGGTGGGCAGCAATGTAGTGGAGTGTAGTGGTGTGCGGCAATACGGTGGGTTGAGGTGCGGTGGTGTTGGTTGTAGGTGGAAGGGTTGTGGTAGTTGAGGATTTAATTAAGTTGGGTTAAAATTAAAATTAGGAGAAATGACTTAGGATTAAGTTGACTTAATTATGTTTTAAATTATTTTAGTAAGGGTAAAATAGTCCTTTGACAACAAAAAAAACTTACACTAAAAGGAAAAAAAATGAAAATTGCTATTAATATGATGTTTCCTTTTTATAGCAAAAGTTGCAATTAAAATGGAACGGAAGAAGTATTATTATACTCCGTAGCTATTACTCAAGAAAACCAATCCATCACAACATTTTAACGAAAAATGTTTTTCATGGAAAACAATTTACAATTGTAAACATAATTGCAAAAGTACTTTTCCATTGTTTAGTTCCAAGTAAGAAAATTGGAAAATAAAGGAAAGTGAAAGGGGAAGTAGTGATGTTGTGGGAGCCTGGCTGCCAGGGAGGAGTGTACAAGAGAGGTAAGGAAGAGAAAGGAAGACAGTTTTCCCTTCAAGGGAAAATGATTTTAATATCATTATGAGAGCAACTTCAAACCAAGGGAAAAATATTTTATATCCTTTGCATACCAAACAATGCAAAATAGTAAATAGAGAATAACAGTTTTTCAAGAAAATGTGTAACACCCTACCAAACGGAGACTAAGTATCAGAAACAACTAACAAAAGTGAACTAAAATTAGATTTGGGAACAACGGTAAGCCATCCTGACACYACTTCTGCCTATTAGTGTGAACTTGCAAGTATGCAGTATTTTTGGAATGGTGGTGACAAGGCAATTGTGCAGAAGATCATTGTAGTACAGCAAGCTATTAAGTATAATAATATGTGATCCCAAAACTTCAGCAATTTACACAACCAATAAACCAAAATATCATGACAAGTCCAATTTGGTTATCGACGAATCTATAAGCCACAACCAAAAAAAAAAATCACAACTACAAAAATAATTGCTAGCTCTTTGATTCAAGCTCACCCGATCAGTACTATAATTAAAACATTATATATATATATATATATATATATATATATATATATATATATATATATATTTTAAATAGAGAATAAAAACCTATAGACAGTAAATGGGGTGTACCATTAAGCTGTATATCAATTCTATGTGCTGAAAAGGAAGGTGGATGGGAAAGGCTTTAGGGAAACATAAAAAAGAAAAGAATTTTGTAAGAACAAACCTTATATATCTGGCTATCATTATGCATTTTGCTGGACCTGACGGTGGATTTGTGTTATCCACTCAGCATAGCCACCTATACCACCTGTCTGATCCTCAATAAGGTTTGCCAGAAGGTAGAACCCTTCTCTAGGTTGTTCACCTTGCCTCACAAGATAAGAAAGCTGATAGTAAGCAGGATCACTCTCTCTCAGCTTATTTAACAACCCCATCAACCTCCTTGACATTTCATTATCACTCTCATTGAGGTTAACCTGCAATTTGATATACAAGCATGAAAGTCGTCAGAGACAATTAGCTCCTAAAGTATGTCAACRAATAACAGTTAGCATTTAGCAGTACACCAGAAGCATAGATCCCGACCAAGAAAAACAGATGTAGGAAAAGGAGTAATCCAACCCACTTAATTGACAWGCACCAATATATGATAGGGCCCATGTTCACCCAGAGAAAGAAAAGAAAAGAAAATCAAAGGAGGCTCATGCGAGATATTCAAGGAGATGCAGGATAAATCTAAACCTAGAACTGCTGGCTACATCATATTGAATCAAAAGACTAACTATGCAAGTGCTGTTCATGGAATAAATAACTAAGAGTATGCATCTAGTAGGCTAGTAGCATCGGTGGAGTAACAARTTTATAACACAATTTTAAATTTTTAATTACTTCACCAGTTTCAGAATAGTTGCTACAAATCCTACAATCCTCTCACCACGRACWCCTTGGTGTTTTCCGTTGTGATTAAATGGGTAGAAGGGTAAGTGATTTAGTGTTGTGAGGTCAAAAATTAAATGAATTAAAAAGAGAGAGGGATACCAGGGGACCATTTATAGCAAGGATAGTATTGTAAATTCACCACTTAAAACTTACTAAAAGGGGAAAGAAATAGAAGTGTAAAGAGTATTGTGAAACATCCTTATAAGGAAAGTGTACAGAGTTTTATGAAATGAAGTATTTTTTAACTGAAAAATTTTATAATGGTTGGCAGCATACAGGAGAGCAACTTTAACTCTCGTATGAGTAAATAACTCAATGAAAGAAAATAATAATTGACAAAACTACAACATATTCTCTCATGGTTTCAAACACGAGATGGTAGAGAATCATGGAATAAAACAGCTGAGATTCTATTTATGCTCAGTCACTTTGACTTTCTAATTTAAGGCGGCATCTCGATCTACACCCAACCAAACATACACTACTTTTAGCTCAGATACTATCTAACATTGAAAGCTCGAAGTCTCAATCAAATCCACATGTATGAGACACTCATATAGTTTAATGTTTTCATGTAAAACAATACACTGTAGTACAAACTGGTCCATGAGATATCACGTAAAATTGCAGGTAACCAATAACCAACAATAACTTGGAGCAAAGACCTCTCGTAATGATTTAGGATACCAAATCAATTACAAGCAATCAAATAGTTTTATCAAAAAAATTGTACAGCTCTAGGAGAGGTTCAGCCAAATCATGTTGATCCCTCTTTAAATGCCACCAAACCACATTATAGTATAAAATTGGACAGTCAATTGTAGAAATTATGCAGGCACGCGAATTTAATCAYATTAGTTAATGGATAGAAAMCCTTTTTCAAGATACAGAGAATAAAACAAAGGCAAGAAGAAGTACCTGCAAAAATTCGGAAGCAATATCTATATTTAAACTTCTTGCTAACTCAGGAGAAAGCATTCTCCCAATCCAAATGACAAAACGTAAACCATCATCAAAAAGATAAAGGCCTCTAGCATCTAAGCTCTCTGCTGTTAGAGGTAGGCGTTTTTCAGCATCCTTGAGATCTGCTGCTGGAGATGATGTCTACACGAAAGACACAGATGCATAGATTAGATAAAGACAAATCAACAGGATAATGAAAATTCTATTACAATTTTATTACAAGTACCTTTAACAGAATCTCATCCACGCGAATCAAGCTGGGGTACAAAAACTTTAATAGACTCTTAGCTGGCAAAGTCATCATTATCGACCCAATGGCACAGCGCTCATCTAGTTGAGCATCTGCATGGCCTCCACGAAGAGGTGTTGATTTACAAAGTGCTAAGCCATACAGTGGCAAGTACTTCAAAGATTCTGGGTAAATCATCCTTCCAGCCAACCGATGCTGCACAGAATAAAGATTGCGATATTCTTTGAGGGATTTGACAATCTTCATTTGCACATATGAACGTGCATCTTCCAGCTTACTGGATAGAGTTTTCTCAATTGCTGTGAGAAAATCCATGTTAGTCATAACTCAATAATTAATTTTAAGTTCAATTTGTTTGCCTAAAGGAAATTAATTGTACCTAGTCTGCTAAGCACTGAGACTATGGCACCAGTATCAGCTTGACGATACATCTCTCCCAGATCAGAAACCACTGGTGCAGAAGATGTGTGTACTCTAATGCGTCTTTCTCCACATGATGCAGTGTATCTAAAACTTGTCAAGGAAAATAGAACTTTACATTGCTAGACGCCCGGACATACCCACACATGCACCTAAAGAATAACAGGCACACGCACACCAAACACATCACACACAAACAGGAGCCTTCATAAACAGATTAAACCAAAATGGCAAGAATTCAAGAAAAAACACTATTTTCATGAAGTTATCAGGCAGATCAGCCGCATAAGCCAGAGTTAATGGGTTAGATGGAAGAATCCCTCAGTCTGCAATGCCACATTTTAAAGAAAATTTAACATAATTGAAGGATACAACAAAGCAACTTGGAAGTACACAGTCTGCGTTGCTAGTAATGTATCTTCCAGGCATAATTGCATGGCAAAAGCTTTGTCACAGTCCACGGCTGGAAGGGCTATCAAATCAGTGGACCTCAGCATGAAGTTGCCATGATAGGAATTAAATCTTACACCTACAATAATATATATCCATCATTGAGAAAATAATGTCAGAAAAAAAGGGTAGAAATAGTAGAAGAAAATGGAAGAAGCACGACATAAACCAACCTTTCCCGCATCTTATGCGCATAACAGCCTCCCAAGCAGTCTCCCTAGTGAGGTCTCTAGCTAATTCATGCCTCAACATGTCTCCATGCATAATTGTCTTGAAACTGGGATAATAGTACACTTGGCCACCGGTATACTTAGCAAGAGTTCCTAAATAAATGAGAAATTAGATTTCCTAATACAAAAATTTCATGGTGCTGATCGTTTTTTCAAGGTAAAGTATCAATGACTTCAAATGGAACAAAGTTCAACTTTCAAATGACTGACTAGATTTATAGAAAGAAAATAATGTTCGAATAAGTTTCAATAAGCCTCTTTGCCAAAAATATTAGATTAAGGGTTGACATTAGATACGAGGATGCAGTTTTTTTTATCACTTCCACTGTCAAACAAGTCTGTAGCAGAAGCAAAGGTGCCTAATCTAAACTCCAAGTCACAGTTAAAGATTTTGAATTGTATTGCGACAAAATCTTACAGAATTTGATGAGTGCAGCTGTTAACAGGTTCTTCCCATAAAGATCCATATTGTACTAAAATTAAGCCTAATTTCACTATGCTAAGTTTATATATTACAAGCTGTGCATAAAGATGGTTATCACAATGTACTAGGAAAATACACCAATGAACAAAGAATCTGTTCAAACAGATGCATAGTATTATAGAAATACAGAATGGTCTGAAAGAAATAATTAGAACTTAAGGGGAAAAAAATTGATTGCTCATTCAAATTACTAATTTCGAATGCACAGGACCAAATTATTCCTCATTGCATCAGATTGTGAACGAAACTCTTCTATTGTTTGGACAGGAAAGCAAAAGAGGCAGAGTGATAACCATAGCCAGAAATTAGATGAAATAGGACAAAGCTATACAAATTATTCCACAAACGGTAGGAAAAACATAATCGATACACCTTTTAACTATTCCCTCTATTCACCCATTAATATTTTCAGCCATTCAATTTTGTTATTGTGAAAGACTGACAAAATGACAAATCAATAACCATAGGTAATCAGTAATCCTGATTTATGGCATTGCAACTAATGTCAAGTGCTCATGTCATTTATGTATATTGTATTATTAACAAGGGAGTAATTAGAAAAGAGAATCCCATACTTCCATACATTTTTCATAAAAAATTCACCCATATACTCTGCAATTCTGCAAATTTAAAGTCAGAAATAACTCATACCTAATGAAGCTAGATCTGTGTATTTGTCACTAAACGCATAAACGTTAATTCCTATCTGGAACTTTGTAAAATCAGCTGCCATTTGCTTATAAAAAGGATCCTCAGCTACTCTCAGGGAATGTTCTTTATCAGTTCCATAAACCCGAAGGTCATCGCCTCGCAATCTCAAACGACCAACACCTAAAGAAGGCAGTGTGTTTTGGAAAATCAACAATTTACCCCCAAGTTGACTCTGCAGATAAAAAAATCATGGTTAGGTAGATACACAATATTTTCTACAAGAAAGATTTTAAAAACTGACCATAAGTACATAACACTAGGTAAATCAAAGAGCATTTTCACTTGACAAAAACAAATAGCTGAAGTAAGCAACATACCATGACCATGTATGCAGCTTTAAGAGCTGGACCAAAAGCAGATTCAACATTCATAGTGTCTTGAAACATGGAGGGTAAACTATCCAAAAATGACTCCACCACATTTCTTGATTCAGAGAGGTTCACAAGGAGATCATCTGGTAAAGGGACAAATATATCATCCACATCTGAGACAACCATCATTTGGGGTTGCGTCAAAGTTGACTGGCAACAGTGAGAAGGCAATAATTAGCAACAAAAAAATTCTAAAGTGAAAAGGGAAAGAAGATCGGAATGCAGTTAGCATGTATATACCTTCATATTGTAGAAGTGTATGGTGCTGTCAAATGTTATGAAACCAATTTGTGTTCGAGGATACCCTGGTAGTTCATCCAAACAAGACTTAATTGTCTGAGCCACAACCTGCAAAATCAATGTACTTCCATGTTACAGAGGACCCCAAAGAGGGAATTGGCAGATTTTGGATTTAAAAAAATATTCTATCTTTCAAAGGTAACAAAAATGAAGAATTAGCTAGTATATTTATGAAGCACTGAGCAGATTGGCCACACTACACATGCAATTGCGCATCACTTTTCATACAAGATTTACCAAGGACTACACTAACTAATTAACTGTGTTGTGTGTGTGTGTGTGTGTGTGTGTGTGTGTGTGTGTGTGTGAGTGAGTGAGTGAGTGAGAGAGAGAGAGAGAGAGAGAGAGAGAGGAGAGGGTTCTTTTGTTTGAAAATTATTGCAAATTTACAATATTTTAACAGCCCATTCTTTTCTTGTCCATCTAGCACCAAGAACTCTTCACACAAAAACCACTCCCAATTCCCAGACAAAGCAAATGACAGTGGAAAACAGCCAAAGAGAAGGTACCTGATACTAGTCAACCTACTTCCTCCGGATTTTTGTGTGCTACAATTTACCAAAAATGGAAATTTCCAATTATGTCTAAACATTTTTATCTTCCCTTTTTTTTGCATTTTTTTTTTCTCGTTTTCTCTACTCTCTTCATCAAAAGCTTCTTTTTCTCAATCTATCCTTTTCACACTCACAACTAAATTTTAACTGGACGTGGACGTTTGGGCAACCTCATTTGTTTGCACATAATATATATGAAGTATAGCTGCTTTACTAACTTCATGTTTTCAAGCTAATCACTTATAGCCCTTCATTTCAGTAAGAATCAAACTAAGCTAACAAACATGCACAAGAAGGCAAAAGTAAATAATTAAACCACCACAAAGATGAAAACAAAAACAAGTCCAGACAAAAATCTGCTTACCTCAAGCATACCACTCCTCACAGCTGAAACTGACACATCGATGAGGAAGAAGTATAGGGGTGGCATTGGTGGTCGCACCATATATTCAGTAGGGGCGACAAATTCAATGCTTCCTTTCATAAGTTCAGGCCGTTGGTCAGCATCGATTCTTCTGCCAGAGGCATCTAGGTGGGCAAAATAATCACCAGGGACTGTACAGATAAAGAAAATTCTAGTGTCAATTTATGGTTAAATTATGTAAATTGAACAACATTTCGTGCGTTGGCTACTGAATATTGATATAATTTCTGCCTGAAACAACAAGCACTTTACACATGACAATATGACATACACAACTGGATGGCATTTTAACATAAAACTTATAAAGATAAAGTGAACATATTACGCAGGTATGCACCATAACAAAAAAAATTCAAACTAAACTAGGAAAATCAGAAATGAAGTTATAACATTAAAGACTAAGAACAAAAGCATATTAGTGACTTTAGCAGAAGAGCTGTAAATCAAAAGGACATGTTAAATACAGAAGGCGAAAAATATAAACTTTAGATTAGAATAGAGACTTCAACTTTGTATAGCATTATTCGAACTGTAAATCAAGAGTTTAGATGTCGTACCATCATTAAGCAGGGCGCACATATTGCAACGCCACTTTCTTCCACCATCAGTGAAAGTAATATAGGGATTTACATATGTGCGACATCTTCTACAGCGAACAATACCTGCTGAACCAAAATTAACTATGGGCACTTCCTCCTGAAAAACGATAAGAATATCCAAGTCAAGCATTCAGCAAGAACATATCTGACATATGAAGATGTTAATAAATCTGCTAGCATAGATAATTACCCCTTCACAAGCTTCAGCAAGCGGACAAACAACAGCTCCGAGTGGTAAATGCCATCTTGATGCAAGTGATTGGGAATTAGGTATACTATTAGTAGTAAGGCGCAAGTATTTAGGGCTACAATTCATGGGATACATCTCATTGAAAGCAGTTGGCTCTACATCCCCCTCCAGTGGCCTTGGCAATCCTTTCGAATCAAGTCCAGGGTCCATCGACCCAGGAACAGCACCCAAGGATAGAGAGTTAAAATCTTCTACTAAACCCTGCATAGAATTAGTCGGAGGAGCAGATAGGTGATGTTGCATTGGATTGCTTGAATGCATGGTTGCCATACCAGGTTGTGAGGGAGGCTGGCCATAGGCAGGCTGCTGTGCAAAGTAAGTGGGGGGTGCTACTGGTGGAGCTTGCGCATAAGGTTGAGGAGGTCCAGGAGGAGGAGCCATTTGGACAGGAGGAGCCTGAGAATTTGGGCGAAAAGTAAGGGGTGGAGTTGGAGCAGGAACACCGGGACGTTGAACTGGTGGGGGCATACTAGGTGCCATAGGAGAGGCCATGTTAGGTGGCCCAACAGGAGGTGTCCTCATTGGAGGATTTGTTGGAGCCCCGGGGAATTGTGGAGCTGAGAATCGCTGAAAATTGTTTGACGTGGGTGGAGCAAATGGTGGTGGTGGTCCTGGAGGAGCAGGTGCAGATGGGTCAGTAAAACCAGCTGGTGGTGGCGAAGGCCTATATCCAGGACCTGGGGGTACTCCTGCCATAGGGCCAGACGATGAGAAAGGCACTGTACTGGCGGGAGCTGCAGGTGGAGGAGGTCTTATGCCGGGGCCATCTGGTCTACTGGCCACTGGACCAGACGACGAAAAGGGACTCATTGAAGGGGGAGGTCCTGCTGCGAAGGGACTACCAGTGGGTCGACCTGGAACATTCGGGCGACCTGGATTTCCAGATGCCATTTTGACTCACTCGTTTTATTGCCCCACTTCCTTCCCCGTTCCACAAATTATGGTCCTAGAAGATCAACCTGATGAATATAGCACATAAAAAGACCACTTAGAATATAAAAATGATAGCATTCAATTCCCCACCCCGGCTGATAAAAAGGTAAGAAATCAAAACCCCTATCATCTAACATACTCACATTACTGCTGCAACATATTTATTGAGAACTAAAGAAGTCATTGTTCTACAATTGCTCAGCTAAAACTTCTAAATAACCAAACAACTCACTTAATCCTTCATCAGTAAAGTGTCAATGCATTGTCAATGAACTTTCAATAACTTTACAACTTTTTTGCCAAAATTGTTGAAGACAGAATAAATTTGAATGAAGACAAGCATAAATATAACTGTTATAAGCTTATAACTCCAATGCTGCTCTTGCTCAATTACATATGCAATTGATTCTACTACCACTAGGCATTCTGCATGACTCTTATGATTGGAGAAACTAACAATTGTTGATTCAACAACTCAAATTGAAAAGCACAAAAAATTCACAAACAACATCAAATAAACACAACACCAGCTACAATTGCACTAATGACGAAATTCAAAAGATCAAAAACAAATTCAGCAAAGTTCAAAGCAAGGTTGACCATTAATATACAACCAAAATTCAAAAACTAAAAGATCACGAGATCTCGATCGGATGCCAGATTCGAAACTTCGATCGAAATAAACGTCGCTGAAAATTCAAACACAATCTAAAACACGAAAAAAGGTACAAATTTAGAGAAACTAACCTGGAAAAAATCGAGAACGAGGAAGAGAAGCAGAGATCTGAAACAACTCAATGATTGAGAATTGAGATCATCAAAATTCGATCGCAAAGTGAAGAAGTTGAGGTCGAAAACAACGAAGCAAAACTCAGAACTCAAAAGATTGAATTTATTTTAGGGCACGATGCAAAAAAAATAGGGAAAGAGGAGAGAGAAAAGAATTAATTAGCAGTGAACGGTTTTTGTTGTTGTTGTCAAAGGTGTGAAATTGTGAAGAAGATTAATTCAGGGGCTAAATTAATTGATTGATTTGGTTTTGGGATGGACTATGAGTTCTCGTCGTAGTGAGAGAGATGAGGGAGCACAGCCAGCCAAGACAATCCGACCGGTTTTGATATATAACATAGTTCTACCAGATAGATAGATAGATTGATAGATAGATCGATAGATAAAGTCTCATGTGATTAGAGGTGCTAAACATGTCGTGTGGACTGACTCGACTCGTGTCGTGATATTTACATAAACGAGTTGAACTGCTCCAATACTAACCCGACTTGTTTAATAAACGTGTCGTGTCGTGTCAAGTTATTTACTTAAATTGGTTGACACCCTCAACCCTAAGTCCCTAACCCTCTAATAATGGGTTTATTTTGTTTCGAGTTAGTCTGTCATGTCTTTTATTTCTTGTTAATAATGGGATTTTATAAAATTGACACGACCCGTTAACTACTAGGGTTATTTTCTCATTATAAAAATTCTCTAAGTAGTAGAGGTTTCATTAAAAATTGTTAATTAGGGATTAAAGATAATTTTTTTAACGGTTTTTCTAATGTGTGCCAAGGGCACATCCCTGTTCTTACATAAAAAAAACTCTATTAAATATGGTAGATAATATTTTATATATTCCTATTAATTGCGTATTTCTATTATTTGAGTGAAATCACATATTTTATAAGGACTTTGTTTAATATAACATGTGCCATTGAGCAATCTTATAATAATAATTAATACTAATAAAGCAAAACACGGCTGATGTCATCAATGTGGTCTCTCATTATAAAAATTTCCTCCAAAAGCATTGATGACATCATAGATAAATTAATTTTTTTAAAAAAAAATAGTTATATATGTCAGCCCACCCTATCTTAAATTAATTTTAGAAAAAACAAAAATTATATTGTATCTAAATACTAATAAATTAAAATAAATTTATAATAAAGAAACAATTATATCTCATCTCACTTTATTTTAAATTAAAAATAGATAACAACAACTATTTAAAAAAAACAACAATATCCTATTTAAAAAAACAATAATTATATCTCATCTTGTTCACTTTATTTTAACACTTATATCTCATCTCACTCTATTTTAAAATAAAAAAAACGATAATTAAATCCCCTTTCACTCTATTTTAAATTAAATTTGTATAATTTAATTAAATAACAATCATATACGAGTAATTGAAAGTGCAAGTGACACTCAAGAGGGGGGTGGTTTCTATTTGATTAAGAACAGTTAGGAAATAATTCTCATCCGGCAACGGAAATAAAAACTATAATCAACACAAGGATTTAATGAGGTTTGACTTCTAAAAAGTCTACGTTCTATGCAACTATGCACAAGAAGATTCCCCAACACCCACCTGGCCACCTATATGGATGTTCAATCCAACTATTACCTATAGTAGTTCATGAAGGCAATCCCCGATTGACTTTCCCAGCAAACTGAACTCATAGAAGGCTCAAGTACAACAATTTTTCTCTCAATAACAGATAGCCTAAAATGCTTAGAAAGAGAGTCAATTTAGCACTATGTGGTATTAGGTTTTTATACTAAGTTTTCTTACACGAGAGAGAATGCTCTTATTTTTTCATATTCTGAATTTTGTACGCAAAAGCTCTAATATTCGTATACATGCAGTGATCCTTGAATAAGCAATAGACAAGGGATAAGAATAATATCATGAGAATATACTTTCCTCGGTTTAAATGATTTTAATCCAAGGAAAATATATTCACTGATTTTATTTGTGATCAAATAAAATTAGTATAATATTATCTATGCTCTTGCCATATTTAAGGATCTTTACTTGCATACAAATCATGCATTCGTTTTACTTTGAAATTCATTTTTGCGCGGAAAGAAAACTTTTCAAAAGTATGAATGCACGAAGTAAACCCTAGAGGATTGGTTCAGAATTGTTCCCAAACTGTATTTGTAAAACCGAACAAGAGGAAGAAGAAGGTCGAGTCGTGGTGGTGGTGCGTCGGTGGTTGCGTTGGCGAGGGAAGGCCGACGAGAGAGGAGGGCTGAGTGGTGGTTGACACTCGGTGGTGCTCGACAAAGGGGAGGGTCGAGTAAGAGAGAGAAAAGAGAATTGTGTTTGTAAGAAAAATTGTGAAGGTTTAACAAATGAATTGAAGGGTATTTATAGTGTATGGTTGGGGTGGAATTTAGGACATAAAATATTGTGTAGGAAGTAGAGAATAATATTGTGTTATTATTCAGTTACATAATACAAACTTTCTCGACAAAAATTAAATTCTAAGTTTATTTATTTCACTATTTTAGAGTTTTAGGAATAAATTTAGTAAATATTGTGCATCAAACGGGCCCTCAACTAGTTACGAAGTATTCAATTCCCAAAATGTCCAAAATTTTAAAAAGCACTAAAATCATAAAACCCCTCTTTTTATCTCTATTACTCCGTATATAAGTCAAGGGGAGCTATGGTGTCCCCTTAGAAAAATACAATAACGCCCTTATGATTTTAATTAAAATGAATAATCAAACAATCAATTCAATTTACCATTTTAAAAAAAGCTAAATATGGAGTGATTTTTTTTCATATAAAAAAGTTGTCAAAAATAATATTGTTTAAAACTTTACAAAATTGTTGACACAATTAAATACTATAATTTATTATAGAAGATTGATTTTTAAGGGTATGGTTGAATAAATGTAATTTAGATGAAATGCAATAAAGGTCAATAATCATAATTGTCAATTTGTGAGTTAAAAAACCTTCCGAAATCAAACTTTATTGTAAAATCAAGAAGAAAGTATATTTTTTAAAAAAACCTTCCGAAATCAAACTTTATTGTCAAATCAAAGAAGAAAGTATATTTTAACTAAAAAGTAAAAAATTGTTATAGCATTAATCAGCCAAAAATTTATGTGAATCAATGTATAAATTTGATCTAAACACTTTTTAAATCATGTTCTAAGCTAATTTAATATGATATGAAGTAACAATACTTTTTATGAAATATGACAATTATCAAACAGAGTTTTCATGATAAAAGGAGCATTTACTACAATTATTACATTTTAATATCCGCACGCATCGTGTGCAAAAAAAATTAGTTCAATAAAGTTGAAACTTTGGGAGTCCAACATGGCTAAATTTTTGCAAAATTCTCAAATTGCTTCAGTTTGAAAAATAATTCCTTGTATACCGTCCACGTAAGATCGGTATGTAATTTATTTATTTATTTTAAAAAATTTGGATACAAATTAGCGACAGTAGCGAATTACATGAGGAAATCACTACTTCCGGTAGCAATTAACTATTTACTCAAATAATTCGGGGAAATTATTGGTTCATCTCCGAGATGAACCAATATACACTTATCTCCTGCCATTTTGGTAATTTTTGTGATTTATTTGTCCTATTTTATTCACTTACATACATGTGATTACTTAAATAAAGTTAAATTACAATAATGACATGAGATGAGTGTTTTTTGGTTCGCTAATGTAGTAACGAATTTTCTGAGGTAAAATTTGTTCTATTCATCTCTCATAGCGAATTTGTCTGATTTTTTTTTTAAAAAAATAAAATTACGGATCGAAGTGAAACGGTGGGGATTATTTTTGTTTATGGAGCAAATTAGGAATTTGGCAAAAGTTTTGCCATGTTGAGGGAAAAAGCTCACCAACAATTCCCCTGTATTTCCAAATTCCAACCATTACTTCAAATTCAAACATCCATGTCTTCAATCAACCACTAACTTCTCAAATCCCCAAATAAAAACCCACTCTTTTTGTTTCTTTGATTACATCACAAAAATGGCGATATTGTATGCAATGGTAGCACGAGGTACAGTGGTGTTAGCAGAACATTCAGCAACAACAACAAACGCAGGCGCAATTGCGAAGCAAATTCTTGATAAAACTCCTGGAAATAACGATACCCATGTTTCGTATTCTCAAGATCGTTTCGTTTTTCACCTCAAACGCACTGATGGTCTTTCTGTTCTTTGTATGGCCGATGACTCGCTCGGACGTATGTTCCCTTTTCTCTCTCCTCTTTTATTCCTATTTGCTTGATTTCAATTCTGGGTTCATGAGAATGACAAATTGGTTAATTTTAGCAAAAGTTTGGGTTTTGTAATTGGCTATAATTTGAAGATTTTTATTGGTTTTAATTATGTGTCGTGTAAGTAGTTTGATTAGCAGTGTAATTTAGCTGATTTTATTGTTATTATGAAGTGTGAATGTGTAATGAATTGGTTTGATTAATACTCCTTTGATAATTGAGTTGATTTCTTAGTTAAATATTTTGTAAAGATTTAGGTAATGTGAGTAGTTTAATTAACTGTGACTGAGCTGATTGGAGTAATGGACTATAATAATTTGGGAAGTTGTGACTTTTATTAACCGAATTTGTGGCAAAAATTTGATTAAAGTTGGAAATTTAGTTTATAATTTAAGAAATTAACTAATTAAACAATGAGAGGATTTGATTGGAATATCAAAAACCTTGTCAATTACTCGTATATTGGAGCCTTGGAGGCATGGTAATTGGTAAGTCTGCTATGGCAATCACAAAGGAAAGGAGCTTTGATTGGTCATTTGTGGATATTTACCTTATGATCCTGGATGTGTTTAGGTAGAATTCCATTTGCATTTCTTGAAGACATGCATCAACGCTTTGTCAGGACTTATGGACGTGCAGTACTTAACGCCCAAGCATATGCGATGAACGATGAATTTTCGAGGGTTCTGAGCCAGCAAATGGAGTATTACTCAAGTGACCCCGATGCTGATAAGATTAATCATTTAAGAGGCGAAATGAATCAGGTGAGTGCCAACCTGCTAGTTGTAATTCATCATTGTTGTATGTGAGAATGTTTGATATATTACAAAGAAAGTTTTCCTTGGATGCATGCGATTGGATTGTCATCCCCCCCTAACCCTTTGTTTGGATAACAAGAAATGGGAGGAAAAGAAGGGGAGAGAAAGGGAAGGGGACAATCTCCCTTGTTTGGATAAAGATTTGAAGGAGGGAAGGGGAGGGAGGGGAGGGATCCATTTTCCCTCCCTCTTTAATAAGCTTGATCCCTCCAAATTTGGAGAGATTTGGAGGGAAAATGGACCACACTTTCCCCCTCTCTTTCTCTTCCCTTCCCTTCCTCCTTTCTCCCTCCCCTCACTTTCTCTCATCCATTGTTATCCAAACATAGCCTAAAGGATTGATCCCAATGCTGTTTCTTGAACATTGATATACTAGATGTATTTCATTGATGTATTTTGTATACCTTCACATGTTCTTATAGGTGAGAACTGTTATGATAGAGAATATTGATAAAGTTCTAGATAGAGGTGATCGCTTGAATCTGCTGGTTGATAAAAGTGCCAACTTGCAAGGAAACACATTCCGCTTCAGAAAGCAGGCTCGTCGTTTTAGAAGCAATGTGTGGTGGAAAAATGTTAAACTTATGTATGTACTCAATTCTATTTATCGATTTCATTCTCTTCAAATTTTGACTTTTGTTTTGTTCATTTTGTGCTGTGGCATGTCTTGCCATCATATTTCTGCTTCTTTGGCCTAAAGGGAATGTGGTGATGATTTTTGTTATTGTGCCCTCCAATCCTCTACTCTGTTGTTGGATTGCCACCTTTTTAGAACGAAAGTTAGTTTTAGGATCGATTGGTACTCAACCGAGTGTAGAGTCTGTAGACTAATTAGTGTTCCATTAACTACATTAGGATTATAAAGCGATGACTGATGAGGCTGCACAATATAAATAATTATTCTGCTTAGATCTTAGGTGAATTTGCTTTTGTCTTGCTTCTACGATTGTATTTATCCATATCTTGTCCTTCGTCCAAATGTAAGATAATGCATTTTCTAGTTTTCTAAACCTAAAGGAAAATTTACGGCGATTACGTTGCAAGGAATCAATGATGACGGGAATGACTTATTAGGCATTGCAGTACATAATTAGTTAGTTAGTAGTAGCTTTGGGACTAAGCTAGATACTATAGTTTGTTAGGAAGGTTTTTTTTAATAAATAGATGTGATTAGAGTGAAGGAAATTAAGCGTGGGTTTTTCTCATGAGTACCCATGTACTTTCTGAAATTCTAAGGTGTACCCATTTTTAGAAACAATTATCATGTACAGATGAAGTTTAGCAAATTAATTAGCTTTGACCATTTTGTTAATCATACTTAACCTAAGTTAGATTTTCTATAAACTGTGGCTTAATAATTTAAAAGAATGAATAAAAGGACGAACCATTAAATCATGTCTTCGAGAAACTTCAAAATAAGTGAATTGTAGAAGAGAATTAAAAGCTATATATCTCTTCAATACATGGTTTTTACTATTTTCCTTTAGAAGTCTAGCAAGTTGATCCACCAAACAATAGACACATATATAACTGACACCTAAGCAAGACAATGAATTCAGAGTGAAACAATACACTTGTACAACATGACAAAGTGCAGCACCCATCAACCTAATCTGGTTTGTTTTTGGGGTTAAGTGTTATGAGAAGATGAGAAAATCATCAGTTGTTCTTCGTGGTTTTCATTGAAGCATGTTTGGGTTCTTCCATGAAAACAGGGTTTGTGGAAGAGAGGAAATAGGAGGGAAATGAAATGTTTTTCGCTTTCTATTGTATTACTTTCATTGTTCTTTTTTTTTTTTATATATATTTTTAAATAAACTTTAATTTTCTATTTAAATTCTTAACCAAAGTGGTTAAGTGTGAGTGTGTGACAAATGGTTAAAGTAATTAATTTCCTAAACTTCATGAGTACATATGATAATTTTCATGTGATAATTTTGGAAACATTTGGATACATCATACACCTTAGAATTTCAAGAAGTACCCATGAGAAAGCTCATATTAGGGAGAGACTCCACCTCTCTTTCATTGTAATTGGTTCATATTAATACAGCACCTAAATCCTTCTATTTTCTGCCATTAATGCTGCTGTAAGCTAGGTAACTCCTAGCATATGTACTCCGTATGATACAAAGGTCTGATTCTGAGATTGAATACAGAAAATGCTACTAACTCATGCTTTCATAGTGGACTACTTTACAAGGAAATTATAGTTCAGACAATGTTTGGTTTTTCAGGGTTGTGCTTATTCTCATTCTCTTGATCCTGATATATGTTGTGCTTGCATTCGTCTGCTACGGGCCTGCCCTTCCAAGCTGTCTGAAGTGAGGATGTGGTTGCTACCAAGTCAATTTTATGATCACAGTCATCAAAGGCCACTTCTCAGTGGAATATGAGATAATATATGCCTCGTTTTTTGTTCGAGATGTTTCGTAGTAACTTATTTAGATTGCTCTAGACTTACTCGGTGGTCTCTGTCTGTAAAATACAACATATATGTACTTATGTAGTGTCTTTGTACAGAATAGGAAGGTTTTGTAATTTTGGATCTTGAATGCATTTCAATGAAAGAATATGTTTAGAACTATAGCAACGAAACTACGCAGTCAGATACTTGGGTGATAATAAAATCCCTTGAGTCCAGAACACGAACGATAGACTATGGTGATGAGCACTCAGAAGAGGCCGCTCAAGGACAGTTTAAAAAGCTTACTGATGGGTTCAACTTGATAGGTGCCCCAAACGTTTCAATAGCAGAATGTTTGCAGTTTTGCACCTAATTGCTTACTCCCCTCTTGCAGGAAATTCAATATGAGACAGAATTTTGATCTTTGATACTGCTTTTATCTTTACCTCCAACTCCGCTAACTTGACATTAACGCAATAGAGCTCGTGCAGTTTACCACCTATACAGTCTAAGTAACGTAGTCTGACAAGAGGGTTTGGGGTAGTGGAGACCGATTTAGAGATTTCAGATCGGTAGAAATACACTTGACATCAATTTATTACTCGCCATGATACTTTCTGTTCACAATTACATAATGCTCCCGGAAGCAAATCAGGCACAGCCTGCAACATCTTCCTTAGAAACGAAGCTCAACTCGATCTCCATCAGCCTACTTTTAAACTTACTAGTAGTATAGATATTGCTATCAATTAAATTCCACCAAAGCAAATCACCAAAACATTATTGCTTGAAAAAGGATCCGTGACTTTGTCAATACAAATTCCAAATTGGTAGTACATGGATTATAAGACTTACAGTATATAACAAATGTTACTATTATGGTCTAGTTTAGTGGATTGACCCGACTAGGAAGCACTACACCCGGTTCGATAGGAATGGGGAGTCGGACCCGTATTGGAACTACATGTTTAGGTTTACAGTGTTGACGGGCAAAGACCACGAGTGGCGCCCTAACCAAAAGATCAACGTAGAAGTTTTTTCAGCGGCTGTTGGATGGATGTGCAAAGATAGTCTTATAGCCTTATAGGTACGTGCCAGATAGAGGCAGAGGATCTGTTCGTACAATCTGTCGGAAACACGTTACTTCCATAATCTGAAGATCAAGCACGAAGGAGCAGTGCGTGGGTGGATCAACTTCTACACCACCCTCCTCCCCTTCACTGGACCGTCGTCTAAATCCAGACCTTTGTAGGAGCAATATATATGATTGTAATATTGTATAATTACAAGGGGTCAAGGGTGCCCTTAGATATACATATTATCGTCCTGTATATATGTTTTTATATTTAGCTAGACATATCATTTTGATGATACTTTATTATTACTCAACTTGTCATGAAATTTTCTGTTCACAATTACATAATGCTACAAAAGCAAAATAGCATCTGAAAGTAGTATGTGCTAGGTACGTCATCAAACGTTCTTAAAAGGAGAATGACTTGCAAGCCTTGAGCAGCAACCAAGCCTAGGGAGAGACTTGCCAATTTTCTTAATCCAGTACTTTAAAGTTTCAGCAAGCTGTATGTACAGAGGTATATAGGAAAGCATGAAGATATAGATAGGGAAGAAAGCAACCACATAAAGTGCAATCTTGGTCCACCGCGCTTTGTGATTTACCATTAGAATGATAGTTGACGCAAAGGCTACCATCATCATTGTCACTGACAAGAAGAGAAAGGTGAACCCCAGCAATAGCTTTTGTGGAAGTGTTCTTCTGAAGTCTTTCAGCTGAAAAGGTGACGTGAGTATCGAAAGAAAAACTACCACAGCTGTCAAAGCGAATCCAAGGGAAAGAACATCTGTGACCGTGAAAACTAGGAAGAAAGGCAGCCCAAGGAGGAGCGGGTATCCTGTTTGTTGATCTGGACCCCCTGGGACAGTGTAGGCAGCTGCGAAGGCTACTGTGGCAATGAGAATGATAACCCCTGTGCTGTGTTCTGCAGTGCGCTTCAGCCAATCCTTTGCCTCATTACGAAGAGTTTCATTGTTTTTGGCAAACAGTTCATCAGCAGTCATCATTTCATTGTTGCGATGATTGATAAGATATCTTGGACACAGGCTTTGCAAGCGCTGCACAAATAGGGCAGAGGCACAAATATTGTCCGTCAAGCATAACTTTCGATAATTATATAGTCTGATCAGGCCGATCAGCATCATTGGCTAGCTGACAGACCAACTTTCAGTCTTTGGCATAGGGATATCAAGCATTAAGATATTTAGATGGTATGATTTGCTGAACTTCAAATTGATCTTGTCAGACTAGTATAGAGTAGTATTAAGGATCTGTTTATAATTCTGATTTTCAAAACTTATTTTTTCGTCTTCATCAAACTTGAAACTCAAAACACAAAATGATGACAGTCAGTTTTGTTGTGTACAATTCTTCATCCTTTATACCCAAGTTTAAACCAGAAACATCTGTGTATAGGACTGATGCCGAAAAAATAATAACAGCATGATTCAGATACATACCTCTAACAACTGCAAGTCGTCAGACAACTGCAACACCGGACTTTTCACCTTTGTACCAGGAAGAACTTCCTTTGGGCAGCCCACCATGTGAAGGATTGAGTTGTTCTTGTTATCAACAGCTCCTAGTAGTTCTCTGAGAGGTAATTCATGATCTTCAACAAGCTTGAAAATCTCCATGTTGCGATTCTTGATTGCTACATGTAACAGATTTTCTTGTTTATGATTTAGATAGTTTACTGCCTGTGGAAACACTTTCAGAATTTCTTCAACAATTTCGATACACCCTTTTCTAGCCGCCAAAAGCAATGGAGCTTCATCACTTTCTGAAATACCTATTCTGTAAACTGCCTCGGCTATCTCTATCTGATGATTGTATGAGCTCTCTGCTGGTGTTCCATTTTTCATTCCTTCCTTTGGCGAATTTCTTGGAGTACCCTCTTCAACAGATATAGGAATGCCTAGCATGATAATCGGAGTTACCTCAGCATGTGGCTCGTGTGTATACATCCAAGAAGTGTCAGATTGGCTCAAAATTTTCAAAAGTTTTAGCGCGTCTTTGTGGCTCCTTTTCATCATTTGAATCTCTTCTACCAAGGGTAGAATCCAACAAGATTTACCTAAATATTGAAGGACATGAGTAACCAATAACCAATAATTCAATTTGAGAGACACATCTTAAAATTTACTTACTAATTCTTATTATGGATGTGAGGACTTTCTTAATCATGCCATTTTTTTTGTTGCCTTGTTCTTCGTTCCCTTGTTCGTCAACTGATACACCTGAAAAACGGTGCATATCTTTCAATGAAATATGTGGTTGAAAGGACTTAAGTAGTTCATTAAAGCATGTAAAGACAGCACAAAAGCATTACATACTCGAGTAAATAAGTTTGGTTAAGAGCCCAAATCTAGCTCCACTTTTGAATGCTTCCGGACTGCATGCAAGCAATTGAAGAGCAGTCCTATTTTGAGCTCTTACATCACATAGATATGGATATTTCCTCGCTATCATAAGCGCCATATCTGAACACACATTACAAGCAGAGCAGAATTCATGATTTTATAACAGTATATCATGAACAAAAATATACTATATAAGATATATGACTGCATTTCATTTTAATTTTTGAACCTGATATGAAAACATACACCTGATGTCTGGATATTCCAAGGAAAACTAATCGAAGGGAAAGACGATCATTTCTGGTTTCATAATGAGAAGTATAATAACAAACTCACCGAAATTTCTTGTGAGGATTGCCATGTGAAGAATGGTAGTGTTGTCAGTCCTATGAAAGAATTGGTTATGTACAAAATCTGTGTGTGAGTTACAGAATTTGTCCACCTCTTCAGCCAGAAACTCGACGACTTTCTTTTTGCCATAACGAGTAGCTTGGAAGACAGCGGTCTCACCCCAATTGTTTTTCGCAAGAAGCAAATCAGGCTGTGCCTGCAACATCTTCCTCAGAAGCTCAATTCCTCTGTTGGAGGTGGATGCATCGTGTAGTACAGTATTCCCCCACGCATTCTTCCGATCAGGTAATTTGCAGAGTAAATGCTCAGGCAAATTATCAAAAAGTTTATTTGCTAAGTCGAATTTTCTGCAGTAACATGCCAAGTGTAACACAGACGAATCGTGTATGTTGCACTGATGCAACGGACCATCTGCAGCCTTACTGCAAAGGTCCTGTACAAGATTGTCATCGTTGCTGTAAGAAAGGGCGCGATATAGTGCAGTTTGCAGATCATCAACTGCCATGATCGTTAAAGAATACAATCAGAATGCACAAATATAAATATTGGATTAGCCTAGCACTGATAGATCTACCTTTTCAAAAATGTCTAGTCATGAATATAATTCTTTTCTTAGTAAAAAAGTTTTATGGACACAAAATAAAGCAGAATCATCCTAGTTGGTGATACTACACTTGTCCAACAATCTTGGAACTTATTTAAACTTGTCTTGATTGAGAATTTGAGAGGGTATATATGCTCAGTACATTTAGTACGCGACAGAAAATATCTGCATACAAAGCACATTATTGATCAGCCTTATTAGGACTAATTAATGGAGATTTTATAGAGTGGAGAAGAGAAATGGAGCTGGCATTACTCTCGAAGAGAAAATTGGGTTTTGTGACTGTGAAAGACAAGGAGGATGAAACTAAGAAAGAGCTGTGGGATACTTGCAATAGTATGGTGATCACTTAGCTAGATCAGCAACAATGTGAGTGATTCCATCAAAAGATCAATTCTTTTCATGAACTCAGCCAAAGAGATATGGAAAAACCTTCAAACCAGCTAAAGAAACACAAAATATTACATAAAAGTATTAGGATTTATTAAAATTATTTTTTCATTTTCCTTTTTTCTCTCTTTCCTCCCGAATTCCCCCAATTTTGGGAGGAAAAAAAAAGGAAAGAAAATGTAAAGAGTTTTTCTTATTAATTCCTTCCACTTCCTTTCCTTTCATTTCCTTTCCCTTCCCTTTCCTCCCAAATTCTCCCTACCAAATGGGCTCTAAATGTTCTCCTCCAATAGTTGCTCTACTCAATATGGTAGCTATTAATAAACGGACCATTTCAACCAAAAACTTAAACTGATGGTTGAGACCCAGAAATATGCTATATGCTCTATCACTCCCCCTCACATGCGAATTAATTCCACTAAGTTTGGAGAGGGATGTGAGGTCCGAACCCATGACCTCTATGTCACGCCGGCTCTGTATTTTAAAGCAAACAGATTGATCAAATATTACACATGCTCATCTGCTGTCAACTTGTATTGTTCAGATTAGATTTCAATTGAACCAAACAGATTAATTTCTACATAGTTCCCTGAGTTTTCTTCATCTGCCAGTTGAGTAATTTCTACACAAGTTTTTTTTTTCACTGTATATAGTTCCCTGACTTTTCTCCATCCCCTATTTGTCCTACGAAGCATTTGTTTTTAGTTTGTCTTATCTTATTTGTAATCATGTCTTATCTGTTAGCAAATGTAAAAAATTCAAATGGTTGAAACTATATTTACAAACTAAAATGCTGCATAAGTGAGGGTTGTACGTGGTAGAGGCATGGGCATACGAGGGCTAGCTTGGTAAGGCACAAGAGGAACATTAATACGCTATGTGTTACATGTGAGCAACATTTTAAAACTTTGGTACAAACCCAACACATGAGCACCCGAGGAATGAAGCTTATTTGAAACATCAATTAAAGAGTAAGGAATATTGGCAAAAGCCCCAACACGTGAGCATTGTGGACATCAACATCTCCGCTGCTGCTAACGAGGGCAAAAAAAACCAAGAGAATAACAAATTAAATTAAGTGCTTATTTAATAAAGGAAAATCAAGCTAAGAATCCTACGAAACACCTAGGAAAAACACCGAGTACTCGTACATATTATTCAAAGTTTAAATGATGTCTTTGCATAAATAAAACAAATAAAAAAAAAAGGGTAGAGAAGTAAATAATGTTTGTGTTTACCACATTTGCAACAGGCATACCTATACGGCTATACTTAGATAAATATACCATTTATTTCTCCAAGCCAGCAAGCAGTGCAACTGATTACAGCAGTCTCACCCCCCTTGTCAAGAATCTCATGGAAGACGACAACCACTTGTTAGAAACGAGCTTATGCTTAGCATTCAACGACTTCGTTTGCAGAGTACTAGATGCACTTAATGTGCACATATTCCGTACCAATGACCGCGAACAAGGTACATGCTCAATGGACATGGAAGGTTGTTCACACTCTTGATTCATCCAATTTGACGGATACATATTCTACAAAAAAGACATTGATAAAATTAGTAGGTTTTGGCTCTGCAAAGGAGTTAAATGATAACATAAAATTAAAGGGACAAAAACCCTTTTTTTTTTTATAAATACAAACATAAAAAATCTGTCAATAATGCAATGATCACAAAATTGTACACGTCCCTTGAACTAACCAACTCATCATGATAAAAAAAAATTCAAAAACAAAGAGAAACAATCTTTTGCCAACCCTTTATTAGTAGAATTGAATAGTAGACCAAGAATTGTTTTTGTTATAGTACATACAAGTGCTGTGAACAGTTTGTTATCCTTGTTACTTCTTGATCATGTTAGAAATGGTGAAATAATGACAAATTTGTTCAATCTATTTATGGTGAATTCAAATACTTCTTCCGTATCAAAATAAACGCAACAATTTGAAATAAAGTAGAGAGGAAAAAATGTCAAATTATTGCGTTTATTTTGATACAGAGGAAGTATTAGATATCCTCAACAAGTTTTAGAACACAACTTACCGTATCATGTACTGTTACCTTGATTGCAATGATTAATTACTTAAAGTTACTCTACAAAACTGTGGCGTGCAATTAAAACTTAAAAAATTCCATCAACAACTTACCATGACATTGAATTTAATTTAAAATTTAAGCATTAATTAACAAGAATAGTAAGCTACAAATAACAATTAAAATATGAGATAAAGAGAGCTTTCATTTGCATTTATATGCATAGTGGTAGAGTGCATAATGAAATTCCAACCTTTAAAAGCTGCTAAGTAATATTTTTAAAGGAACAAATAATGTTCATGGAAAATGGAAAATGGAAAATGGAAAATGGAAGAGAGATAGCAAGTAGAAAAATTATATTGCAAAGTAATATAAGTGTGCAACGCACTCTAAAGAAGGCATAAAGTGGGGAAATTGAGAGGTCAAACCATCGGTCATCGGAAAGTGAACTTCTACACCTGAGAAGTCACTTGTGGAGTTGTGGTATCTAAAGACAAACAAAAACATACAATCCAAAACATCCACACAAAATGACATTTTCCTTTCACACATCCCCTTAAATAATTTTTAATCTTAAACACGCAAATAAACAAAAAAAAAAAAAAAAGACAAAGAGTCAATGTTTAACACCTGTACGGAAAGTAATTTAGTAATTTCCCCATGAAGATTCATCTTGGGAGCCATCATAGCCAAACACTTGTATGGTGAGTTGTTTGACCTGCAAAGCCAAAAGGCCAAATAGCATCAAATACATAAGTGGCCAAACATGATACTCCGTATATATGATTACCAAGATGTCGAATCTCAGTACCTTTGTACAGGTAATTTATTGAGATGCTTCTTTACGTCAAAGCCTTGAGCTTGTAAGAGGCTGTCTCTTATACACATCTAGATGTGTATAAGAGACAGACATGATACTCCGTATATATGATTACCAAGATGTCGAATCTCAGTACCTTTGTACAGGTAATTTATTGAGATGCTTCTTTACGTCAAAGCCTTGAGCTTGTAAGAGGTATGCAACTTCCATACCAGACTGCAAGAGAAAGAAAGAATCATACATATAACAAGGATGAATGTTTAAATTAGATTAACATCAAAAAATTGAAATTATAATAATTGAAAGGGGAAATGTGAAGGGTGCATATAAAAGGGTCATACACGTAAAGTATCCTTGAGCCCAACACATGCAATAAGCTGAGTGCCGATCTTATCATATATATCAAGCAATCTGAGAGTCTCCTTCCATTCTGCAAACTTATCATCCTCGCTGGTAGTCAGCGACCATCCGTTCTTATCTTGCAGAAAATATATGATCTCTTTGAAGGTGTTGAAGACAAGTTCGTCTTCTCCTTGGGAGACGCGTAAAGGTAACAACTTGTAAGCAACCGCCATGAGCAAAGCACCCACCTCAACCATGTTGCCTTGTTTGGCGTAATTAAAGAATTCCTGCTGGAGTTCTGTTGTGTTAACTGCAAGCAATCTGATAGCATCCAGAGAATTATCCCTCTGCAAACGAAACGGGGCAAGTTGAGTTGATCATAATTCATAACTAACATCTCCGATGTAGTACGTACGTACACTAATAAACGAGCAGGTATATATATATTAACCTTAGTATAAAAATGGTTTAGAAGGCTGACAGCAGACGACTCAGGAGAAAACGAATTGCTAATCCTGCAATACAAGAAAGGTGCGATATGATAAATCGATGAGATGGAACATACATACATAGATAGATAAATTGAGTGAAATTGGTAATACATACTACCTGAGACTACGTAGTCCGACATTAAGCGGAAGGGCCTGTCTTAAGGGAAAGGGAAAAGGGTGGATCTCGGACAAGCCGAGCATGTCGGCTCTGAGATCAGGGTTAAAGAATCCAGACTCGAGGAGCTTTATCAACATAGGAATATGGAGACCTATAGAAGCCTCGTGCAGAGCAGTCCAASCACGAGGCGAGAATCCAAAATGAACATCGAGGATCCCATTGGCCTCTTTTTTAAGAACTGCATCAGCACATGCTACAGCATAATCGGCAAATATATCATGCCCCAATTCACGCAGCGACGGATTATCCGGCCCCATCTCGCGAAACCTTGGAGAATGCATCAACATCACAAAGTCATCTCTACTGTCAACACGAATGGCACGCAATACCCGACAGAACTCGTCGCATGCATTGTCCGCCCAATTCGTATACGGCTACAACAATAATATACATAAGGTAATGCCAACAAATGCATTACTTAATATATACTTCATTCGTCTCATTATTCAATATAAATAATTTAGTAAGCATAAGAGAACGAAAGGCCACTTACGGCAAGGTGATAATCCGGATACGACGACCTCTCGTCCGATTTAAAATAATTCCGACGATTCACAAGAGCTGGATCTATTGTGATGGTATTTGGTATGATCTTCATCAGTCGATCAGTCAGAGAATGAGAGGATGATAATTATCTTGAGAAAACAAAGGAGAGAAAGCACAGCAGACAAAGGGAGTTAAGTGCCATTAGGGTACTCAACTTTAGTAAAACTTGCAATTTAGTAGATGTGATCAAAAGCAGGCTCGGGCCGGGCCAATAATTTAAAAAATTCCTCACAGGCCTAGGAATGCGTGTCCAAGCCCAATAGGTATTGTTTGGACCCTACGATCACCTAAAATTACATGAACCTCCTCTATAAATAACCACGTGATTTATACGGAGTAAAAAATAAAACTCAGCTTCATGCTTCCCATTTTACACTCTTCAAATAAATCTTCAAACTTATATATCTTAAGATTCATTTTTTTCCCAAAAATTTCAGAAAGAATTTTCTCTCTCCTAATTCCTAGTATTTGAATATATTGAATTCATACTTCAAATTTCTTGAAATTTAGGTTAAAGATGAATCAACTAGAGATGAATGATGAAAATAATCCAACAAAAAGTGAAGATCATGCAAGGAATGAAGATCGTGATGTTGAAGATCATGCAACGAATGAAGATCGTGATGTTAAAGATCATGCAATAGAGATTAATAATGCTGAAAAACAGAATGAGTTTCAATGTTTAACTTATGTATTATGTTTTTGAATATTTGTTATTGCACATTTGTTATTTAATTTGATACTGAAGAATTGTGATTATGATGAAACTATATTTTGTAGATTTGTTATTTAAATTGTATGAGTWTTTATGAGTAGTTTACGCAATTCCTTTTTAAATTCAATTTCCAGTAGCTAATGTTCAGCTTTACAAGTAAGAATATTCAACGTCCTGTATTCAATATTCAATTTTAATTTTATTTACCAGTAATGATGAATATTCAATTTATAAATCACAATCTTSAATATTTCGTGTGAAATATTCAACTTATACATTGTTCATTTGTAAAAGTTCATTGTTAAATATTCAAATTTCATTCATCAATCTTCAAGTTTTTGAATGCAATATTCAGTTTCTTTTTATAAAATTTCAATTCAGTTTAACACTTGAACATTTGTTYCTATTTATTTGAACATTTGTCTTAAGTATTTGAACATTAGCTACTGTTATTTTGCGTAGGTTGTGTTTCGTTTTGYGAGGCAGAGCAAAGTGTGTTGCTAAATGCTACTGTTAATAGTGATGAAGAGGCTTTTAAATTGTATAATGATTATACATATAAGATTGATTTTAGTGTTAGGAGAGGTAAAACAAGGCCTCGTGCAGATCGCAGTTGGAAGATGAGGAGATTTCTATAGTAAATATTCAATTTATGATTTACAATATTCAACATTTTGTTTATATATAATATTTAGAATTTTCTGTAGTCAATATTCAACATTTCGTATACGGTTTATATTATTTAGTTTACGATTATCAATTTTCAACATTTTGTATTCAATATATAGTGTTTTCCCCCCAATTTTCTTAATGTATACTAGCACTATAAGCACGCGATGCGTGCGATCATTTTAAAAATTTATATTAAACTAATTTACAATGAGAAAATAAAACTTATGCAGTTTCGTTGGACATATATAATTCCAAATTAACAATGACGGAGAGTTATTGTGATTTCAAATTTTTGATGTATTTTTCTTTTTATTGAATTTATAGACAAAGAGTTTAAATCATATGGTGTGGTTTTAATCAACTAATTACTTACACTAACATATGAATAGTTATATAGTAATATTATATGAGTAATTAATATATTTTCGAATAAGAATTTTTTAGCTATTTAATTCAATATTTTTTTCAAAATAATTTTTAATAATTAAGTGATTCATGAGAATAATTTAGTCAATGTAATTAAAATGTAATTAATAAATTTTTATTCGAATTTAATAATCATACTAATTAATTAAACTTTTCATTTTCTTATTTATGGGAATAAATTAGTCAATGTAATTAAGTTTTTATTAATTCATATACCTTTTTTATATTGCTTAATATAAATTACAAAAAATAAAGAGATTTCATTTTTTTTAAGTAAGGACATTTAAGACTTTTACATCATTAAGGGTGATTAAGTCTTTTAAGAGGGGGGACACCATCTTCCTCCCCCCTTCCCTTATATAATAGAGATGTTTGTAATTTAAAACAAAATAATTATATTTTTTCAATGTTCGATAATAAATATTCAATTTATGATTTACAATATTCAACATTTCATATGCAATATTTAGGTTACGATTATCAATCTGTTTTTTCCTCCAAGTTTCTTAGCGTGTATGCTTGTAATTTAAAACAATAATGTMTTTTATTTTTATTTCGATGTTTGATAGTAAATATTCAGTTTATGATTTATAATATTCAACGTTTTGTATGTAATATTCAGAATTTTCTATAGTAAATACTCCCGTATTCAATTTATGATTTACAATATTCAGCATTTTGTATATAATATTCAGAATTTTCTGTACGGAGTAGTCAATATTCAATTTATGATTTACAATATTTTACATTTCGTATACGTTTTATATTATTTACAATATTCAACAAAAAAAGTGAAATATATATAAAAAAAGATTAGCAGATTCCTCAAAAAAGTACTCGTACCACGTACTTGCAGGAGGAAGTAAAAGAAGTAAAGAAAAAACAAATATTAAAAAAAGGGAAAAAATGATGGTGTTAAGAGTGTAAGTTATCACACACATCGGCACATGAGATTGTACAAAAGGTGGGGGGTCCATGTAGTTTTACATGGACCCAAGGTCCACTGAAGAATTTGTCATCCAAGCCCATTATTATGGGCTTGACTTTTAACTCTTACTCGCCCTAAATTACGGGTCGGGTTAATCTGCGGACTAACGAACCTAATTTTCCTTATAAAGACATAATTGGTAAATTTTTCTAATTTAACCAATAAAATATATTAAATATTTTTTTGTCATTACCAGTTACAATTATTTGATAAAAATAACACAAAATAACTTGCTAAACTATGACATTAGCAAGTCCATACATTATATTGTACATTTGTACTCCATAAGTAATAGTTAGCAGTTCAGTATTCTCTCGTCATATCCCGTTTTCTCTCTCCAAAATCCTAATTTTTTTTTGTATTCGTCGGGGCTACCATCATGATATCTTTGATGGTGATAAGCCCCGATTCTTTTCCCTACTTCTTTGTTTTTGTTAGTTTATTCATGAATAATCCTCCTTTAATTCGATCTCTTTATGAGAGTTTTATCCCCAATTTTTGAGTATATTATTATCTCCTTTTGTGAGAGTTTAGAGCGCAGTTTTCTTGTCTTCCCTTATGGAGGATCAGATTATCTACGGTTCCGTTTTCGTTTTTGTTTGTTGAATAATTGAGATTTAGGTTTCACAATCTCGAAAGGAATACAGAAAATCACAAAAATATGTTCACCCAAACAACTACGCATCAGCGGACGTTATGCCGAATCAGAGCAAACTCACATATTGTATTGCTTCGAATGAAGATTTTTATTAAAGTTATTTTAAATCGAATATGCGATGTAACTAGTTTTAAAGTGTTTTGTATTTTTGTTTAGAATTTTGTTTTCTCTTCTATTAATTGTAAGGATCTTTTGATTATTTCTTATTAATGAAATCATTATTCTTCCCGTCAAAAAAAAAAGTAATACTTATATACTTTTTCAAGTTTATCATATTATACCTCTAATTATCCTTCATAGTAATAATTAACTAACAAGCAAAATAATGAGATTGGGTAGTTTTAATAGTTTTCACTTTACAAAAATAACTAAACATAATTATATAAAATTTTAAAATAAACGGGTGACTCGGATAAAAATTTGTTTGCCAATGTCCACCCGTTTATAATAACGGGACGGGCTTAGCCCGCCCAAAATTTTGAAAATGGTTGTCCAAGCTCGCTTTTTTAGCGGGCCGGGCAGGCTTGGCGCATCGTCCCTCCCATGAACAACTCTACAGTTTAGGTACCCTAGTTGCAGTTAGGGTACTCTAAATAGATTCCGTTAAGTATGTTGTTAAGTAAATCTAAAAAAAATTAATTAATAATATAGTTGTTATAATTGCAAAACTAATAAAAAATACATATTTGTCCAAAGTTATAAAAAAAATCAGAATCAAGAGGTCTTCTTCAAGATTGCTCGTACTCCATTATTCCAAAAGCTTCTAGCTACCACAATACATTTTTGTAATTTTGGCTCCCAAGTACTAACTTCAAACTATTTGATTCCATGTAGGTAGTTAAATTAAGACAGAAAAAGATCAAATAAACGTGATAATACATGGGGAAAAAAATATCATTTCATTTATTTAAATTTATTCATTACATCAACTTCAAATTAAAAAAAAAATTGAAACTTTATCACAGTTCAAGCACTTACACTGTTGAATTATATTGTTAAATTGAAATCATTAATTTATATATACTTTAAACAAAAAAAATTAAAATAGAAAATTCGGAAGGAAAAAACAGTGAAAATGGTGTAATAGAAGAAAAAATGAATGAAGGAAAAGATTAACTTGAGAGTTAGAAGGAAAAAATAAAAAGGCATGCGCAACAATAAAGGATTAAAGGGTATCTTCATTCTTCGTGAGTCTTGGAAATTGTACTGATATTAAGCCAAATGAAGAAAAGTAACGAAACTTTTAACGGTGTTACCCTATTTACAACTTTTCCAACTAGGGTACTCTATCTGCAACTTTTACTAAAATGAGTACCCTAGTGTGCAAGAAACAAGAGAAGGGGAGAATTAGGGTTTTGGATATTTAAGCAAATGTTGTTGCCAAAATGGGCTTCTAATACTTGGCCCATGCCTAATTGCATGTGATCCAATATCAAATCATGAGTTGTTTAGTTTAATTTTTTATTTTTTTTTCTCTTAAACAATTTATTTTCGTACCCCGTTCAATTTAGTTTTTTCAATTAATATAAACATGTCCTAAGTTTGGTAGTGCATTTTGTGCTGGGGTATTGAATTCTTGGCATCCACTTAAATGATAAGTGTCTTAAGTAGTTTGTGGTATTTAGGGAAGATTATATATATAAAAAAAAAAAGTTGAGCCCAAAAATTGATTGGATTTGAGTTGCTATCAAATACGAAGACACGAAGTATATAATCTCAATATTTGGTTCGATATTTTTGAGTTACCTTATTGATTTTAGTTTTGCATAAGAACTGTTTGACAACGCATTTTAGTCAATTACCTTAGTTGGTTTGAAAGTTTCATGTTTTTTGTAACACACCAACGGATAGGGATTGACCGTTACAAATAAAATGCATACGTAGATGGATCATATGGGTCTACATTCATACACATTATGACTTTATTAATGTGCATTGTCTTAGGAGATCACTTTTCCTATAAAACTACTATAACATAGATATTTAACCGTGGAATATCTTAACTTATGAGCTCTTTAAAAGAAAGTGTGTATTGCTCATATGAATAACTCGTCAATCTTTTTAAAGCAATTATGGGGAAAGTTATATCTTTAAGAAAAAACTTTTAAATTAAAAAAACCCAAAAATTGATTGAACTTGAGTTGCTATCAAATATGAATATATCAAAAATAGGTGTTAAAATATATGTTAACTTTATATTAGCTTCACCTAATCATTTCAAGTTAGCTCAATGGTGTCAACACCATTTAGACAAATGTTGCCAAACATAACTTAAATAACCTTCGTTAATCATTTTTTTTTTTGTTATTAGAGAGCCACATATATGAGTGAGAATGAAAATCGATCACAGTATTACTACAACACAATTTAAGAAAACCCATGAAGTAAAAACATTCCAAAACCATCACCCTAATTAAATCACTATCAATCCCTCCTAAATGAATGAATAAAAGTAAAAAAAATAATCGAACATGACTACATCTACCAATCTAGAACCATACACAATCTTTTCAATCACTACTTAGGATTCACGAACATCTATCATATTCATAATTACAAGCATGTACTCCGTACAATATTATTCAAAAAATTTACCCTTGACATAATAAATGAGATCATTTCATCAAATAGCAGATCTCCCATAACTAACTCACTGTTTGTTTGCACAATATAACATTATAACTACATAAGCTATCATGCACCCCACCACTCCAATTCTATTGCTTCCCCAAACAAACCCTCCAAACATAAAAAATAATTTGTTTTTTATCTCTATTATATAAGTGAAGGGGAGAGGAAGATGGTGTCCCCCTTCAAAAACCCCAAAATACCCTTAATGAATTTATTATTGAAAATCACAAAAGAAAAAAAAATTAAAACCCTTTCCTTTTTCGAATTTGTCATATTAAAGAAACAAGTTAAATATGGCATATGCATTAAATATCATTAAGGGTCATTTTAATATCTATTGGGATCTACATAAAATATCTATTTTACCCTTAATGAGATGTTTTGTACTTTGTAAATTATTTTATTTGTTGTGTCCAATTAAAAAAAACTGCATTGACTATGCAATGTAAATTTATTATTGAACAATTTAAATCAATACCAATAAACATCACTTAAAAAAGATGAATAAAATGATTTTTTTTAAAACTTTATATTACTTATTGAAAATTAGAGGTCAAATAGTAAACTTCATCATCTCTTATACTTATCACAACATTATATTAATATGTAATACGTAGTGCATTAATTATTATTACTTTAAAAAAATTAATTTTTAGAAATACCATAATAATTTTAATTTTGCACAATAATGTACACAATTCATTACGTCAATTATATTAGAAATGGTGTCTTCCCTTCACAAATAAAATTCAGCTCTTCTACAGAAACAATTTTACATATACAGGCAAAATCACCAATATTATAATATGCATATCATTTCCAAGAATAAAAAAGATTATACGGAGTATTAATTTGCATTAATTGACCAACAAAAATAAAAACCAAAAACTTATATGCATAAATTTGCCCAAACTAAAGAAATTAATTTTTAATCCAATCAACTTAATTTGACCGCCTAAATATTTAAATTGCCATAAAATAAAGAGAACAAAAAATTGAATGTTTGATAAATGAAAAATCATATGTTAATGAGAACTCGAATTTTAGCACATTAAAAAAGTTTGATTTTTCATATCATATTTCAATGAGGAAAAGAAAAGGAGAAAAATAAAAATTTAAAGTGTTGCATAATTAAATATCCGAAATAAACACACTTAAAATGTCATAGAAATGTTAAGATTAAAATGTTCTCGCACGCTATGGACGCATAGCGTGCATAAAAATACTAGTAATCTCTATAATATAAGGGAAGGGGGGGGGGCAATGGTGTCCCCCCTAGGAAGTTACATTCCTACCCTTAATGATTATATATATAAAAAAAAAATCCAAACAAGTCATAGTCAATACCAATATAAATCAATGCAAATTCAAGACACTAATTTAAACAAAAGAGCCATTAATTTTTCAATCAACCAAAATTAATTGCATTAATATGCCAAATTCAACACTAGCTACCAAATTAAAATATAAATGATAATCAAAGTCCAATGAATCTAGACACTAATTATATAATTTATAACGAATTTTGACACAAAGTATATAATATGTAACGAATTTGGACATTAATTATATAATTTATAATGAATTTAAACACTAATTATAGTATGATTACTATGACTGTTAAAGTAATACTTTTGGTAACTCCATTATACTCGGATTACTCCCTCTGTAACGAAATAAATTCAACAWTTGTCTTTTTTGGATGTAACGAAAAATTGTAACAATTGTATTTTACAACTTTTCTATTTTGGTTCCAATTAACTCTCTAATATAAAATTAATTGAAAAAAAATAGTTCCAATTGTTTACCAATTTTTTTGTCTTTATCTACCAATTTCTTTCCAACTTTTTTTCAGGGGACCACCCCACTAATTTTTTTTCTAATCTACCATTAGCTTATTTGGCAAAACTAAGCAAAAAGGTACAACTGTTGAATTTATTAAGTACGTTACGAAGGGAGTATAAGACACATTTCTCTTTCACCACTAAAACATTCAAAACACAATTTTTTTAAACTACGCTAAATATTAAGTAAAATTCAAAGAAAAAAACATGTAAAGTACTAAAGTGCCATGACACCCCAAATATKTTAGTAGACATGTCAAACTACCTCAAATTTAAATTATTCGATGTGTATAAGCACGCATAGCGTGTATAAAAACACTAGTTATATATTTATGTTATGGCAAAAAGAAAATAAATAATACAAGTAATACTTGAAAATAAAATTAATTACCAATTAAATTGTACTGTGATAAAGTTTAGAAAAAACCAACAAAATACAGTGCTGTAATAGAGAAGAACAAAAGAAACCTAAACCTAAGAAAGGAAAGAATTGTTATTTGTTAACCCTTCAAAATAACAACAACAACCAAAAAAAACTGAAGACTAAAACACACACAATAAAGAAAAAAAAAAAAAGAAAAGAAAAAAAACCACCATTGATAAACCATGAAGAAGCTTCAAAACCTTCAATACCAACAAACTTCATCACCATCGACATCAACATCATCGTCGTCGGAGGCAGTTTCTCTCTCCTCAACGCCACCTACCGCCGCCGCAGCCGCCGCCAACCCACCGGCGGCGATGTCGTCGTGGGAGGATTTATCGGCGCCGTCAACGGCGGCAGGCGGGCAGGAGTCGATCGTGGTGGAAAAGAGGAGTGATTATTCGGCAATTTGCAAATGGAGCGTCGCAAATTTCCCGAAAATCAAAGCTAGGGCACTCTGGAGTAAGTATTTTGAGGTAGGAGGTTTTGATTGCCGATTATTAGTTTATCCGAAAGGTGATTCTCAAGCATTACCTGGTTATATTTCAATGTATTTGCAAATTGTGGACCCCACTAAATCGCCTTCAAACTCCTCTAGATGGGAGTGCTTCATTAGTTACAGACTGTCGATTGTGAATGTTGTGGATGAATCGAAAAACATATATAGGGAGTCTTGGCATAGGTTTAATAGCAAGAGGAAGTCTCATGGATGGTGTGATTTTTCGCCCTCGAATTGTGTGCTTGATTCTAAAGGAGGGTTTGTGTTCAATGGGGATTCTGTTTTGATAATGGCTGATATTTTGATACTTAATGAGAGTGTTAGTTTTACAAGGGATAATAATAACAGTGAGCTACAATATGGGGTTGGGTTAGGAGGAGGTGGGGTTGGAAATGGGGGGTCTTTGTCGTGTTCGGATGTTTTGAGTGGCAAGTTTACTTGGAAGGTCCATAATTTTAGTTTGTTTAGGGAGATGATTAAGACGCAGAAGATAATGAGCCCCGTTTTTCCAGCTGGGGAGTGTAATTTGAGGATCAGTGTGTATCAGAGCTCTGTGAATGGGGTGGAGTATTTGTCCTTGTGTTTGGAGAGTAAGGACATTGAGAAGAGTAGTGGATCGACGGTGTTGCCTTCGGATAGGAGTTGTTGGTGCTTGTTTAGGATGTCAATTTTGAATCAGAAGCCGGGGTTGCATCATATGCAGAGGGATTCTTATGGGAGGTTCGCAGCAGATAATAAATGTGGGGACAATACTAGCTTGGGGTGGAACGATTATATGAAGTTATTAGATTTCATGGGTCCTGAAGCAGGGTTTTTGGTGGATGATACTGCTGTTTTCAGCACTTCATTCCATGTTCTTAAGGAGTTCAGTAGCTTTTCTAAGAATGGCACTGCTCTAGGAGCAAGGGTTGGGAATGGTGGCTCGAGGAAGTCAGATGGTCACAGTGGAAAGTTCACATGGAGAATTGATAATTTTACGAGGTTGAAGGACCTGCTGAAGAAGAGGAAGATTACCGGGCTTTGCATTAAGAGCAAGAGATTTCAAATTGGCAATCGAGACTGTCGACTTATTGTTTATCCGCGAGGTACGTGAGTCTTTCTATTTCACATATATATACTTGCCCTTTTCGAACTTTTTAATTGTATTCTTATAGAATGGCTAGAAATCAAGAATTGTTCACGTTTTGGAGTCTATGCCAAAAGTGCAAACATGTTTCTATTCAGTGGTTATTTATAAATTTTAAGGAGGGAAGTGGCTGTTCAAAGAGTCATTTTACATTTCCAGTGGAAAATTTTATGGACCCAACCTTATAAACCTGTGGTTTTAGGTGCCGTTTCTCCCAATTACTGTCCTTATGCGTTGGCCAGGGTGCAAGTGTATATTGCTGGTTTTGTTGGCAATTAAAGTTCCATTCCTCAGAAAACTAGGTTCTGAATTTTGGTGATGGTATTTTCTTTGCATTTCCTGCAAAACCTTATACTCTTGTGCTATCAGGGCAGTCTCAACCTCCATGCCACCTCTCTGTATTTCTTGAGGTGACGGATTCTCGAAATAACTCCAGTGATTGGAGTTGCTTTGTTAGCCATAGACTATCAGTTGTGAACCAGAAGATGGAGGAGAAGTCTGTGACGAAAGAATCACAAAATCGCTACTCAAAAACTGCCAAGGATTGGGGCTGGCGTGAATGTGTTACTCTCACTAGCCTGTTTGATCAAGACTCGGGATTCCTTGTGCAGGACAGTGTTATTTTCTCCGCAGAGGTTTTAATTTTGAAGGAGACCTTTATAATGGAGGAGTTCTCTGAGAATAGTCCTGAGGTTGATAGCAATGGGAAGAAAAGTTCTTTTACCTGGAAAGTTGAAAACTTTTTGTCTTTCAAGGATATAATGGAAACCCGGAAAATCTTCAGCAAGTTCTTTGAGGCTGGTGGATGCGAGTTACGTATTGGTAGGTGCATTATCTTTGAGATTCTTTCTTGCTCCATGTTCTGTTGCATGGTTGGTGCCTGATGGTTGGTAGTTAATGTATTAACTCTTATGGCGCAGGTGTTTATGAGTCCTTTGACACCATATGCATATATCTGGAGAGTGATCAGTCAGCTGGAAGTGATCCTGATAATAATTTTTGGGTTAGATACAGGATGGCGGTGGTGAACCAGAAGAATTCTGCAAAAACTGTTTGGAAGGAATCATCTATCTGTACAAAGACTTGGAACAATTCAGTTCTCCAGTTTATGAAGGTTTCTGACATGCTGGAACCAGATGCTGGGTTTTTGTTGCGAGATACTGTGGTTTTTGTATGTGAAATTTTGGATTGCTGCCCTTGGTTTGAGTTCTGTGACTTGGAGGTAATTGTCACTCTGATCCTTTTGACCTTTTCCGTATGGATTACTCTATTGCTTTTGTATGGAAGTTTACGCTGTGAAAGCCTGCACTTAATGTTCTTTCACAGGAGTATGATTTGCAAATTTAAGGAGGCATTGTATATCCACAATTGCAGCTTCCATATCTTTTAGACAAGTTTTCCTAAGCATTGTGGAATGAAAATCTTTGAGTGTTTTCTTTTTAGTTGCAATGGCTTTGTAGTTTGTTCTGCTCACTATCTACACATTGAGCATGTTTTCATATTTTGAGATTTACGCAAAAGGAAAAATATAGTCAATTGAAATCTTGTTAGATTTGTCTAGCTAAAGACTTCCATGATATCAACTCTTTATAAGCTTATATTAACACAAAACTGAAGATATAAGTGATCAAAATTGTGATTATGGGTTATTCACATGGGCAGTGAGCACTGTTGTGGATGTATGGATTATATATTTTTTGACACGGAATGATCACTTTTGGTTCAAGTAGTAGATCCCAATTATGGAATTATTGAATTAAATTTGGTTTTAAACTAATTTATATTGTTATGTACTCATGATTTCATAGCTCAAAATTGTAGATAAGATTGAACTAAGTTTGGTTTGTTTGCTTATAAGCTAGAATTTGACTTTGAAATCGAGCTCCGCCTCTAGATTTGAACAGGGCTCAAGCTCATTTTTATGTTCTGAATAGAGCTCGAGCTTTAATAATAACTATCTTAACAAATGAAGCCTTGATGTATGTGGCTTGGCTTGGTTTGGTTAGTGACTTTGTGGTCAACCATAGTGGTGGGAGGTATTGAAGATTACAATATCCTTAGCTTTCTCTTGGTGGTAAATAAACCCTGTGACAGAGTTATCCGTGATTAACATTTTGCAAATTTCTTTTAATTTTGATCAGGTTCTTGCCTCTGAGGATGATCAGGATGCTCTGACAACTGATCCTGATGAATTGATAGACTCTGACGACAGTGAAGGAATAAGTGGTGATGAAGAGGACATTTTTAGAAACCTTTTGTCTAGAGCAGGGTTTCATCTTACATATGGGGAGAATCCTTCACAACCACAAGTCACGCTAAGAGAGAAGCTTTTGATGGATGCTAGTGCTATAGCTGGTTTCTTGACTGGACTTCGTGTCTATCTTGATGATCCTGCTAAAGTGAAGCGTTTACTCCTTCCCACTAAGTTTTCTGGCTCTACTGATGGAAAGAAGGCCTCCAAGTCGGAGGAATCATCTCCTAGTTTGATGAATTTGTTGATGGGAGTGAAAGTGTTGCAGCAAGCAATTATTGATTTACTGCTGGATATAATGGTTGAATGTTGCCAGCCTTCAGAAGAAACTCATAATGATGATGTGTGTGATGTGAACTTAAAGGCTTCCCCGGACAGTAGTGAAGGTGTCTCCCCTGTACGGTTGGAAAGGGAAAATGGAGTGCAAGTGGAACACCCTTTGCTTGAGAGATTGGATTCAGTAGCCAGTGGAAGTGACAATGCTGCTGCTGTTCAAAGCATGAGGACGAGCACAAGTATGGGAGCAACAGAAACTGATGTGCGTGAAAAGGTTATACCTGGACAGCCTACATATCCACCAGAGACTTCTGCTCAAGGATTGTCAGAAGTAGCTTCTCTCCGCTCGAAGGTAAATTTTTGTGGTCATAAGAGTGTTTATACTGACGGTAGAACTAGCATTTTATGATTATTTTGTGTGTTGCACTGTCAGACTAAGTGGCCTGAGCAATCTGAGGAGCTGTTAGGATTGATAGTAAATTCATTGAGGGCACTGGATGGTGCTGTTCCTCAAGGGTGTCCTGAACCAAGACGTAGACCTCAATCTGCACAAAAGATTGCTCTTGTTTTGGATAAAGCACCCAAGCATTTGCAACCAGATCTTGTTGCATTAGTGCCCAAATTAGTTGAGCATTCTGAGCATCCTCTCGCGGCTTCTTCTCTTCTTGAAAGATTGGAGAAGCCCAATGCAGAACCTGCTTTGAGATTACCTGTAAGAAAATCCTCTTGAATGCTTTATCTCTTTCTTTTATGGTTAAGGGTCATTATTATCTGGCAAAGTTCCTTGTAGTAACCCATTGATTTCTTTTTATTACTCCCTTTGACCTAAAAGGTTGTCCGCTTCATAATTTGTGACTCACAGTGATGTGATTCATGTGAGTCACAAATAGTGAAGTGGACAATCTTTTAAAGCAAAGGGAATATATTTTTTTTTTGAATGCGACGTTATCTAGGTCTTTGGTGCATTAAGCCAATTGGAGTGCAGCAGTGAGGTCTGGGAACATATTTTGTTTCAGTGTTTTGCACTTCTGGCAGATTCAAACGATGAACTTCTGGCAGCAACAATAAATTTTATTTTGAAGGCTGCAACTCATTGCCAGCATCTTCCAGAAGCTGTGAGTAATATTTAGTTCCACACTTTTTGGGAGCTTTATTGTTGATTCCTTCTGTTTCATGTATTTATGCTTTTGATTCCTCTCTGTAGGTTAGATCTTTCCGTGTAAGATTAAAACAATTGGGACCAGAAATTTCGCCTTGCGTTCTTGACTTTCTAACTAGGACTGTACATAGTTGGGCAGATGTTTCAGAAGCTATTCTTAGAGATATTGATTCTGATGATGATTGCAGTGTAAATTGTTCATCATTGCCTAATGGGGTATTCTTTTTTGGTGAAAATGGCCCCCCTTCTGAAATTTCCAATGTGATGAATGAGCGTTCATTTTGTGGCAGTCATCAATTTTCTGATATTTACCTTCTGATCGAAATGTTATCCATACCTGGCCTCGCTCTAGATGCTTCTCAAACCTTTGAGAGAGCTGTATCTCGTGGGTCCATTATGGCTCCATCTGTAGCTATGGTCTTAGAGAGACGGCACCCTCCGAGAGCTAGCTTTAATGCAAGATCTCTTGCTGAAGAATTGCAGCATATAGATGCAGTAGTGGAGGGAGAAGTCAATGATCAGCTTAGAGCCACCCAAGATGATTTTACTACACTTCTTGGTCTGGCAGAGACATTGGCACTTTCCAGGGATCCTCGGGTTAAAGAATTTGTAAAGTCGCTTTATACAATTTTGTTAAAATGTTATGCTGATGACTCGTATCGTGGGAGGATGCTTAAGAGATTGGTTGACCGTGCAACCTGCTGTACAGATACCACTCGAGAATTAGATTTTGATATGGAGGTTCTGGTACTTCTTGTTAGTGAGGAGCAAGAAATCACAAGACCTGTTTTCAGCATGATGCGGGAGGTTGCTGAACTTGCAAATGTTGATCGTGCAGCACTTTGGCATCAACTATGCTCTAGTGAAGATGAAATTGTCAGACTTCGTGAAGAATGGAAATCAGATGTGTCTAATTTGGTTAAAGAAAAAGCTCTAATATCACAGAAGCTGAATGATTCTGAATCTGCAAACAGTCGTCTTAAGGTACTTCTTTTGTGATTATGTTAGTGATCTGCTTAAGGTACTTCTTTCGTTTTCATCATTTGCTGAACTTGCAAATGTTGACCCTTCCTTGAATCTCCAGTCTGAAATGAAGGCGGAGATGGACCGTTTTGCTCGGGAGAAGAAGGATCTTTCAGAACAGATACAGGATGCTGAAAATCAACTTGATTGGCTTCGTGGTGAGCGAGACGAGGAGATTGCAAAGCTTGCAGCTGAAAAGAGGGCACTGCAGGATCGTCTTCATGATGCAGAGGTGCAGCTATCTCAATTGAAAAACAGGAAGCGTGATGAACTAAAGGTACCATATTATCACTCATTTGTTATGCTTAATGAACTAGGGTTTCGTTAGCTATTGGTAATAAATTCTTCTTAGAAAGTTCTGTAATAGCAGAAATAACAGGGGTAGTCATATCTGGGTTTTGTTTCCTTTTTTATTTTATTTTCTTGTGCGGGATTTGATGGTGTGTTATTTCTTTTTAAATATCGGCCAATTTGAAATGCATCAGCTTGTAAGCATGGTGTTCAGCTTTCTGAATGTATATATTTCAGTTTTAGAGGACCGTGAATTTAAACGTATAAGAACTGATTCGTTTTGTGTGTGTGCGCGCGTGCCATTATGGTGTATCAGGTGGATACAGAAATTATGCAGCATTATTTTTTGATTTGACACAATGACACTTGAGCAAAGAATGCATCTGCGTTGCACCACAATTATTGAGATTGAGGCTTAAACTGTTATTCAGGATCTTTTCTGTTTATTGCTTCCTCTGTCCCATGGCACACAGTTTTAAGAGCAAGGGAAAGTGGGGTAGAGGACTTATCAGTTTATAGTTTTYATGATGTGATAGGCAAAAGTGGGTAATTTTTCTTTTTTTTTTAAAAAAAAAGGACAAGCTGGGAGTTTAGGGACCATTAAATTTTGTGAGAAGGGGAGAGTTGTTTAAAAGAAGAATTGTCGCCACTTCAAAATTTTAATTGTAGGTCTAAATAAGGAAGTGAGACAATTAATGTGGGACGAATTAATATAGCATGTGTAACATCTAACATGGGGTGTGTTTCATATTTGTTGATGGCAAGAAATACTTTTTTTTTTTGGGTGCATTGACATCACTTCCAACTGATGCTTAGGATCTTTTGTTCGCTCAATTGTAGTGCCTGCTATTAGGAGGTGCTTAATTCTAACAAATTTGTTGAATATAACAGAAAATTGTGAAGGAGAAAAATGCTCTTACTGAGCGTTTGAAAAATGCGGAAGCTGCAAGGAAGAGATTTGACGATGAATTAAAACGATATGCTACAGAAAATGTTTCAAGAGAAGAGATCAGGCAGTCCCTGGAGGATGAAGTTCGGCGGCTAACACAAACAGTTGGCCAAACTGAAGGGGAGAAACGAGAAAAGGAGGAGCAAGTTGCTCGTTGTGAAGCATACATTGATGGAATGGAGTCCAAATTGCAGGCGTGTCAGGTATATGCCTTCTACTGTTTATGTAATTATGTGAGGGAAAAAAAATCATCATGTGTTTAGTCTTATGGTGGTAATTGCACTGGCTTTTATGTGAAGGATATACCCCTTTGATAAAATTAGCTTAGAAAGGTATCTGAGAAGAAGATCGGGGTTAGTAATCTGTAATTTCTATTTGAAAATTATGCTGTGGTTCTGAACTTGTATATTTATAAGCACAGGGGTAATTTTGAGAATAATCCTTGTATGTCTTGTGTTGAGGAAAGTGTCGAATGGTCCAGATATCACAACATTCACAAGGGCCAGGAAACGAGAACTGATTTTGGCACTCCATTTTATCATTTACGCACTCCATATGCGTAAATGGAGTGTGCGTAAATTAAAAAATGGAGTGCCAAAATCATTTGCCCCAAGAAACCCCTTGTAATTTATTTATCAAACGAAGGTTTGGTATAAGGTGACAGTTATTTATTTATATATTTTGTGGAGTGTCACATTGTACTAATCTATATGGTGTTTTGCCTAATTGAGTACTCAAAAGCCTCGTTTCAATAAGTAAAAGAGAAGAATCGTCAAAGACCTTATGGTCTTTTTAGCAAGTTAATTGTTTCTCCCCACCATTATCATATGATTGCCCATGAAAGAACCAACACTTTTAATTTTTATTTTTAGATTCGATGCTTTTCTCTGTGTGTTAATGGCAGGTATTACATCTATTATTTGATTATATAATTATTTCAACCATCTAATTTCTTGTGCAGCAATACATCCATACGCTAGAGGCATCACTTCAGGAAGAAATGTCACGGCATGCTCCTCTATATGGTGCTGGCGTGGAAGCTCTTTCAATGAAGGAGCTTGAGACCTTGGCTGGCATTCATGAAGCTGGTTTGAGGCAAATTCATGCTCTCCAACAACAGCGCAGGGGTTCTCCTGCTGGTAGTCCTCTTATTAGTCCACACGCTGTTCCACATACTCATGCATTATTCTCAAATGCGCTCCCACCGCATGCTGCACCGCCGATGGCTGTTAATGTGCCCCCGAACCTCATCACAAATGGTGCTGGGACTCATACCAATGGTCACGTAAATGGTGCAGTGGGACCTTGGTTTAAGCATTCTTAAAATACTGAGAAATTGGTGGTTCAAAGCTCAGTTTCCTCGCTGGCCTTCTTGCTCAAAGTTGCAACGGGTGGATCTAGGAAGGGAAAAAGAGGGATTTTGTTCATTTTTTTGGGGGGGTTTGCGCATTCAATTATGGCATTTTGGTGAGGTTTCAGGGATACATGTATAGGTAGAAGGATGGCGAAGTTTTGGCGATAAGTTCATGTTCGAAAGTGAGGGAGGAGGGTGAGTTTTATATGAAACTAGGCACTAGCAGTTGCAACTTGCAACTTGCAAATGCCTGCAGCCTGCATTATTTCGTTCATCCTTTTCACCTCATAAGGTTAAATTAAAATGGCATCGAAAGTTTTGGGTAGCTCTGTTCTCGTTTTTCTTTCTTGTGTCCACCAAACTACCATCGTCTTCTTTTTTTCTTTGCTTAATGTTCAGAGCGAAGAAAATGAAACGAGTGCAAAAACCTTACTTCCTCCGTTTTTTTTTTTGTGGAAACTTTAGAAGTGACTCGAACTCCTAGGCAAAATTTAGTTGCAAGTGTGGAAGTGAAAGAGAGAAAGTGAGACATGTGATGAAGAGAGATATAGGAAGAAATGACATGCAAAAAGGGAAAGAAAAATAGTTTTCACTAATTTGATATTTCCAAATTTGGCAAAAGTTTCCACTAAAGAGAAACGGAGGAAGTATTTATTTGCTTAGTCAAATGTTCTAACTTCTAATTTAGGGCATCTTAAATACAAGTACATAAGAAAAGAGCATTCGACACAAGCTTGTTTGCTATAAAAATAAAGGAAGTTTGAGGGTGGCTGGAGTGGTGTTTGGTTTAGTTTCATATATAACCTAAACTCATGTTTATATGTGAGTTTTTTCAAACTCTCATGTCTATTACTGAAATTTCGTAGAAATTTGTATATACCATTGGGAATTTCCCTATTTTTTGGGGGTTTTCTAAGTACAAGTAATCAAGTTTCTAACGTGACTCTACTTTTCAAATTTCAAAGTCAAAGTGTACCAATGAACCCTCATCCCTCTCTCTCTACCATTTTCACACTTATCTCACTTCATCTTAAGACTTCATTCATCTTCACCCCTCTCTTTCTTACTTCCTCCATTTCGATTTATCTTTTACGTTTATAAAATTACACAACCACTTGTTAAGAAATTAGTCTTTTGGATAAAATATGCCGGTATTACTTGGAAGTTGTATTGTTCTTTTAATTTGTTTGAGATATGTAAAGTAAAATTAAAGTAAATTAAAAATGAGAGGAGGCGATCACTTTGGGTGGAAAATCGAGAATAAAGAAGAAATAAATAGGGGGTAATATGAGAAATTTTAGGAGTAAAAGTAACATTAATAGGTAAAAAAATAAAGTATAAAAAAGGAAATGTAAAGAATAAAAGGGAACACCAAAAAAAGAAACGTAACAAATAAACGGGAACGGAGGAAGTACTTTTTAACTCTACCCCACATCTTCATCACACCAATTTTTTTAAATTTTTTTTTATAATATTTTTGGAAAGAAAGAATTACTCCGTAATTGTTAAGAGGGAGAAATGTAAAAGCATATCAAAATATAGCAAAATGGAACTCTATTTATAAGTCTCGAAAAGTTATGAATTTTCGTTTTTAGTAATTTTTTACAATGGTGAAATTAGCAAAATAAGAAGAATAATTAATTTAGCAAAACATTGACGCGTGGCGCTAATTGATTGGGTCGCGTCACTTGTACCATTGTCGGCCTGCTTTATTTTTTTGTCTGATTTCTAGTTGAAACGGTTTCAACTGGAAGATAAGTGAAACGACGTCGTTTCACGCAAAATCCAGCGATTTTTTTAGAAAAGGCCAGCTAGGCACGGGGCCCACTAGCCATTTGCGTCTACGATTCTGTCTTCTTTAGACGAAATACATGGCTCATCTAAGGATGAAGGAGTGACTACTGACTAGTGACTGTAGGTCTGTAGTGAGACATGCAAAAATATTATTTATGACATGAAACAATTCTTCGTTGATGTACATGCCCCGAGTCATACTCCTCAACTCACGATCAGTATTCAAGTGTATCTCACTTTTCATACTCCTCACTAGGGGTGTGCAAAATCGGAAATCGGGATTTTTCCGATCCGAATTTCCGGATATCCGAATTTTCGGAAATGAATTTTTTCATTCTGAATCCGATCCGAATTATTCGGATTTTTGAATTTCCGGATATCCGAATTTTCCGGATCGGAAATCCGGATTTCCGATTCCGAATTAAATTCATTGTTTTTTTTGTCGAGTTAAATCCAATGCTTTGTTAAACTTTAATGTTATGATTTAATTAAAATTCATATATTTTGACCACTTATGTTGAGTCTTAATTACTAAATTACTAATCTTAAAATAAAAATAATAATTTCTAAATTACTTAATTGCATGCAATCACTAAATTACTATGCAATAAAATAAACCCTTACAAATCATAAACAAACCCCTAAAAATAAAAAATTAAATCACATAAAATCAGAAAATAAATCACAAATCATAATCTTACTAGTTAATACTAGAAGTCTAGAATTTAAATAATAATTAAATCAGAAAAAAAACAAAAAAAAACTTACGACTGGGTAATAGTGCGAGACAGTACAATCGTGGGCTGCAAGGTTGCGAATCGTTGGGCTGCTGGGCTTCTAGCGATGGGCTACTGAGAGTAATCAGAGTAGTAGTTACTATAAGGCCCATTCTAATTACTATAAGGCTATCAGCTCAAAATGACAAAATCTGCCATCTTTTTTAAAAAAAATCGGAAATCCGGATATTCGGATTTCTGAAAAATCGATTCCGGATCCGATCCGGATTTCCGGTTTTTAAAATCGGATATCCGATCCGATTTTCCGAATTTCAAAAATGCGGAACGGATATCCGGATTTTCGAAAGAAAAAAATTCGTAAACCGTATCGAAAATTCGGAATCGTAATTTCCTGAACAGCCCTACTCCTCACTCACGATCAATATTTAAGTGTATTTCACTTTTCAAATGTTTTTCTCTATCAGTCGTTTACGGCAATAAAATCCTAAACCATCATGTGTAATTCTAGTTGTACACTAGATTTTTTTCAGGAATAATGCTTCCAAGTTTCTTAATTACAAGTATGCTTCGGAAATAAAAGTATTTACAACGGTGTCATCCATGTAGGATCGATTGTAATTTTTTTTCTTTTTTTTATTGAACAAAATCGCTATTGTCATTAGCGGCTTTATATATGAAAATGCTATTGACAATAGCGTTTTTTTATATTAAATCGCTAATGACAATGGCGAGTCAGTAAAATAATTGATCATGGTAGAATATATAGGTGATCAACATAAGTCCGACCCGATCCCTCCAATAAAGTGAGGGTTTTGTGCAATTAAAACTATTCATTTTTAGTTCAAAAACTCGGCCTGGCCTGCAAAACCCGCATTAGACCGCAAAGCCCGCTCTTTTTGGATGGGTTTGGACAAGAAATTTTATATACAAGTCTGGTCCAGCCCGCCCATTTGATCACCTATAGTAGAATACATTAAGATTGACTGAAATATAAAGGTAAAAACGCTATCGTCATTAGCATTTTATCAGTGTAAAACGCTAACAACGATAGCGTTTTTGTTGATAATCTGGAAAAAAAAGAACTGATCCTACGTGGACGATATTCTTGTACATAGTTTCATATCTGATGCACACTCGTAAATAACAAACTTGCCAACATTATTCTTGAAAAAATTCTGTAGAATATAGCACAAAAAAATAAAAAAGATAAATAATAAAATAATATAAATTGATGACTATATTTTTTATTTAAAAATTAATAGTGTACAACTAAATGATCCTTAATTTGAATATTAAAACCCTATTCTCCTCAACTTATTTAGATAAGTTTCAGCAAAAATAAATTCAGTTCAGTAGTAATAAGTTCAGTTTTTGTAAAAATAACGTCAGTTCAGTAGCAATAAGTCCAGTCACTAAAAATAAGTTCAATCCTTAAGAAATTTAAAAATAAGTTCAGTTTAGTACCAATAAGTTCAGTTCAGTAAAAATAAATCGATTTCAGTAAAAATAAATTCAATTTAGTAAAATTTAGTTGACGAGAACAGGGCATACGTCGGTTTTGTGAGTAATAATGTGTAGTTTTGGGTTTCGAGATTGTGGAAAATATGGCTTAAAGGCCCTAAACTACATGGTTGTAAACTTCAGCTCTCGACTCTCAGCCTCCCTCACTCGTATGAAATTCTAAAGCTCCAATTCATCTTCAAACTTGGTTCCAGGTTAATTCTCCTTCCATTTCCCCCTTCGATTATTGCATCTTCTCGATTCAACTATTTTCCGTTGCGATTTTTCTGATTTACTTCTATTTTTTTGGGAAGGTAAGATAGACGGGGAAAAGCGACTAGGACAGTCTTCTCTCAAAACTGCGACCTAGCCGATCAAAGGTCAGAAAGTAAGAAAATTTGGCATCCAAAAAAGGATTTATATCTTGATGAATAGGGGCGTAATGGCCTAAGGAGGCCAAGTAATCAACACATTGGTTAGCCTCACGATAAATATGATTACAGTAAAAAAAAGTCAAAAGACTGGAGGATGAGGTTAATATCGTCCATAAGAAGTTGGATAGCCCAAGGGCTAGTGAAAGAGCCACGGATAATATTAATAACGGTAAGGTTATCACCTTCAATGGAAATACATTTTAAGCCGAGGGAGAGGGTTAAGAGAAGACCATTACGGAGAGCGAGGGCCTCAGCCACCAATGAAGACRCCGAGCCAAAGGAATAAGAACGAGAGGCGAGGATAGTGCCAAGATGGTCACGGAGTAGGGCACCACCAGAAGTAGAGGAGGCCAGTTTAGATTTTAGAACCTTCAAAATTCAATTTAATGACGCTAGGAGGCGGGGGAGACCAAGAGACAAGGATGGAACGTGGGTTCTATATAGGTCTTGATTCGACCTTTAGCAGAAAATACGCTTTGTGGGCTCCATGTTGGTGTTGAAGCTGACCTTTAAGATGAAATTTTAAGTTTTAACCACTAATTCACAATAATTTCATTAGTTATCATATCAAATAAATTATAATTAAGTCTTACAATCATATTCAACGAATTTAAATGTGATGTATTTTATTTCCTCTTATTTTTTAGTTACAACGACGATTACTTTTTTATGCTAAAATTTTTGACCAATTGTATTTTGATCAAATATTACAAAATATTTTTTAAAAACCAATGAAATATGAAACATATCACGGAGCATTTCTGATCAATCCTGAACATTGCTTTAAGAAATCAATCCAGGGGTATAGTTGTATGGGGTTTTGTAATTATGTGCAACTTTTGGGTTAATTAAACACATATTTTGACTCAAAAATTGCACATAATTACGGTAGCTCATATAAGTATACAACTATGTGACTGGATTGATTAGAAATTTCCTACATATCACTATTTATATTTATTGCACATGATAACGGCGATCAGCCGATGCTATCGTCTAACCCAAAATACTCGTTAATTTTTAAAAAGTGAAATTTCATTGACGAACATGTTAGAATAAGAAGATCACTTAGAACCCTTAGATTAGAGGCGCTAAAATCCGGCTCGAACCCGATCCGTTATTAGTGGGTTTGGGTTGAGCTTTCCAACCCCTTAACTTAATGACACAATACGACCCACTAAATAAAGGAGTCAGGTTCGTGTTGGACATGTCAACCGGTATAACCCGTTTATAAAAAATGCCACTTTTTTTTTAAAAAAAAAAATTATTTGCTTATGTTAGCTTTTGGACCCAAAAAATAAGAAGCCCAATCTAAACTATTATACCTTAGCAGCTTAAACCAAATAAATCACAATCCAAACCCCTTTCTCTCTCCTCTCCTCTCCTTACAGGCGCGGGCCCAACTCTCTCGACGGACGGCGTCTCCGGTGTTGCGCTGCTGCTGCTATTGTTGCATTGCCACTGCTGCGTGGTTGCTCGATCTTAATATCGTTCTTAGGGTTTCGCTTTTTAAAGGTATTCTTCTTCTCTCTCCTATTCTTCCCCCAATTTATCATTTTGTTCCAATTTTCCTTTTTTTTTTTTTTGAATTATTTTGCTGGAGTTTTGTGTGAATGAATTTTGTTGGATTTATTATGAGTTTTGTTTCAATTTCTCTATTGTTTGGGGGTTATATATTGTTGTTTGGTTTTGGGGCAGAATTATTTATGATATTGGGGCTGAATTTGAAGATCAACAATGAAATATAATATTTAAACTACAACAAACAAAGCATAACACACATTCAAATCAAGTAACCATATTGTTACAAACACACTTGTGAAAGGCATAGGAAAGAGGAAGCCAAGAACATACCCCCGGTTTTAGAGAAATGAAAATAGTATGGAAGTGCCATGTGTCATCAATGTATGCAAAAACCCTGTTATCAAATATAGTAATAGATAGATGGATTAACATGTGTTATTGTTTGAAAGCATCTTCAATCAAACTAGCCATTTTGTTTCTTTTAGTGAGGATGTATGTGATTGCTAGAAATGAGCTTGCTTGCTAGTTGCTTGTAGTTTAGACGAATCGAAATTTCTCTCACTTTGCTGCTCATGACTCATGAGAGTCTATGAGCGGGGCAGCTAGTTCTTTTCAAGCTGGTCCAATTGGTTGAATTAAAACCTTCAGGCTCATTTGGCCGAGTAGGATAGGGTTAGGTCGTGTTGCGCTTTAAGGCTGTCTTCGACCCATAGAAAGAGTGAATGGCACTATTTTTGTTTATTTAAGACAAGAAATGGAGTTAGGTACAGGAAGCTACCTTTGTTCATGATGTGCCTTGTGTGCTTAGTGCTTTGTATTCTATATCGATTGGTATTTGGTAATAAATGATTGCGATGTAGCAGGGTCTAATGCTTTATTGTCGCCCTTTAATGTTGGCTAATTGCACCGAATTCATTCGCTCTTACTAAACGTTTTAATGCATTATTAGGTTGGTTTCGTATTAATGTACTCGCTGCACTTTTAACTTTATCCAAGGGTTGATTATATTTACCTTATTGAGCTTGAGTTTTATCTTGCTCAAGTCTTATGAATTGTATTGTGTTGTATTTTTGGATGACATCTTGTCTGTTTATCTTTTACTGCACTCGTACACATTTTTTTCAGTTTCATAAGCTTCATGCTTAATGTTCACTTTCTTTTGTAGATTTTTGTTTAGTTGTGAATTGTGATGCACACAGATTTCATACATTGCCTTCCTGTTCAGCAATGTTATGTTCTTATTGCATCATGTAGTGTTACCTGTCGTATTATATGATCATTCAGATTGCTGCTGATAGGATGCCATTGTGACAGTAACTTTCATGCAGAGGTTCATGTTCTTGGATCTGTTTAGCAGGGCCGGGGCTAAGAATTTGGAGGCCCTGTTCAGATTCATAAAATGAGGCCCTTGATTCTCAAATATTTTTTTTTTTTAAAAATCACAATAATTACAAAAATTAAAACTAAAACTAAAATAATAACAAAATAAAAGTTTTAAAACCCCTTTCAAAAAAATAAAAGTTTTAAACCTTTTCAAGCCATATATTTTGTTGTTGTACTGATGCCATGCAATTTTTTTGGGGGAATATGGTATGGTGAGATTAATTTCAAGAAATAATGTAATTTGCATAGAACATTATGTGATTGTTGGAGAATAAAAACTTAAAGGAAATAATCTTGGCCAAAAATAGATTAAGGGAGTAGTATTTAAGATTAGTGTTGGAACAATAAGTTAGATAAAGGTAAGCATTAATGGTTTACTTCATYCAAAAAAATAAAGCATTAAAAAATTGACAAAATGACTATATCAAGGTTCGAACCCTTGATTCTTGAGAAATAAGGCTTTGTTCTAACCATTCATCTACATTATGTTTTAACTAATATTATCATTACAACTAATATATATCTAGTAAACAGAGGCCCCTGTTTGGCGGAGGCCCTGCTTCTATGATCTTAGGAGCACTGGCCGCCATGGCCCAAACGAAAGTAAAAAGACTTCTAGCTCATAGTTCAATTGGACCGGGCGCACCCCCTCCGCCGGCCCTGCTGTTTAGTGTTATGTGTTTGAATTATGTTTTTCTGTTAAAATTGATAAATTGTGTTGTCTATATTTCATAATTCCTATCAAGGTCTTTAGAATGACTTGTATTGTGCTAGCAGTAAGGACTAGGGAGTAAAAGGAGGCTTTTGTGCCTTTTGTTTTGAGATATACTCCACTTTGGCTTAGAATTTTCAATGAGAAGGTTAATTTGTGCCTTTTGTTTGCACCTTAAAAACTGTTTGAATCATCACCCCCAGATGTGTTTGTACTACACTTTTTTTCCCTCTATAGTGGAATACGTTATCCGTGTTTTGTATCTGTGCTGAGAGCTGAGAGAGCAATGAGAAAATCTCACTGAATCAGTTATGACTGTTGGTAGATTACTGAAAAAAGCAGCATGTCTTTGAGTGAAAAGGGGGAATGCAAGCATTTACTTTAAAATTGTCCTATTGGTGTTTGATCTATCATCTGATTATATTTTAACGCGTCTTCTGCAGGAAGAACAAATGGCAATGAATAATTTAAGATCTCTGAGACTCGCTATAAATTCTGTTGAATCAATGCGAGTGCTTGGTTCAAGGACATATGCAGCTGGGAAAGCAAAAAAGGGGTCTAAAGGAGGTGCAGCTTCTGATGCTCCAAAGGTATCATCTCTTAGCAAGGAAGTGAAGGCTACCACTGTAGTAGGAGCAAACATTTTAAAAGATGGAACGGATCCTAAGATACAACCAGATTCCGAGTACCCAGATTGGCTTTGGCACCTTCTTGATAAGCGACCAGCGTTGAGTGAGCTGCAGCGCAAAGAAGCAGAAGATCTCCCTTTTGAAGACCTAATACGCTATGTTAAGCTGGATAATCGAGTGAGAATCAAAGAAAACAATTCAGTTAGGGCTAAGAACTAGTAGAGGAGGCTAGGTAATGTGTTTTCTCCTCCGCCTTTCATCATCTTTGGTAATTAGGAGGCAGTAGCACACACGACAGCATGTCATGCTAAATACTAAGAAAAGCTGCTTAGTTGAATATTTATACCTGTCTTCATTTCCATGGCGTCAAATTAGTAGAATCGTGGTGCAGCCTTTTGTTTTTCAGAGTACTGCTTGGTTTTCTTTTAAATTCTTCTCATGATAAACAATATAGGCATATAGCTCGCATTCATGGCATTGTTTGTCTATGAAACAGCAGAATTTTAGCACATCAAAAGTGCTAATTTTATGTCAATTTCTCAACATTTGATACCTTGGTTGTAGTGTAGGCTCCCTAATTTTCGATACAGAACGTATGGTACAGAGGTGGAAGCCACTAAATTTAGTTTTTTCTTCTAAAAATTCTTAGTTGATGCTTTCATAGTTTATTAGTCAGTAGTTTTTCAGAGTTAACTGAATAGTTGTTTATTGATAATTGCCCACGTTTTACAAAACTATATTGGAGATAAGTTGAGTTTAAACTTGGGTGCATTTATTGTGCGCCGGTTTATAGCAACCCCTTTGTGGTCAATTTAGTGACCCTTTCGTATCAATATAGCGATGAATAMCAAGAGTTACTATATCGATCATAAGGGTTACTATGCTTCGATAAACAGAAACTTATTATACACCAGATGCATTCGATCAATTTAATTTCTGTCTAAGACAACAGTCGAGATAGTTGTAGAATAGAGCTCAGTTTGGTGATTGTATCTACTCGACGGCTGTGATGTTTTCAAGTGCCAACTATGATTCCGAGGGCATTTGTTTGCAGGGATTATTAATCTGATATGAGTGAGTCTAATTAAGGGGTTGGTATGAGAATTCAAATCCCACCGAAATAATACATGGAGAGAGGTAAGAAGTATACATCCTCAATCGTAATCACTAGGTCAATACCTCATCGGCTTAGTCTTGTGTTATTTTCACTTCATTCAAGTATGCAACTAACACAAAACTCTAAAAGATTTAATGATGATATATTTTTGTTATTTGTGAGGCCAAATGTTGTGTTATTTTTCTACTCCCTCCGTTATGTTTTACTTGAAACAATTGAATATTTTACCTCTAATAAATAATGGTTATTGTTTCAAGTAAAATGTAACGGAGGGAGTATAAATAAATAGTCAGACCTTAATACCTTATCGCCCCGTTTGGTTGTTGGTAGTAAATGGTGGTAATGAGAATGAATTTGTATGTAAATTTAAGGAGAAATATCATGTTCATTTTCATGATAAATGCAATTTCATTCCAAAAAGTCCAATTTTCATTCCCACCCAATATCATTCCCCCCAAGTGGTAATGAAATTCCTAAGAAATTGTGTTTCAATGGAGAGAAAAATATAAGTTTGAGCTAAAATTATTTCTCATGGAGATGAAGTTGTGAGTAATTTCATTCCCCATAGTAATTTTAAGAGTTTTTCCCTTTTTAAATTACACTAAAAATTATTCTTATTTCCACCATTTAGTCCAAATAACCAAACGAGGCATATAGGTATTTTGGCTCATTTGTCAAATTTTAAGGTACCTAAGATATTTTGTAAGATAAACAGTCCATGCAAAATTGTATGATCAACAATAGTATTATAACTATTATTATGTGCTAAATGCACCCATATTTTTTTTTAAAAAAATAAATTATGTTTAAAGGTTTTATTTTAGTTTATTATATTCCAAATTATTTCAGTTGATCCATGACTATAGTGGCAAGGAAGGCACAAAACCACAATCATCTGTAACAATAGATTCAAAATGAATGTGATTGTTGACTTAACAATCTATACTTTTAGTAGAAATCAGTACAATTTGTCAAAGTCAGCAAATTTGACACTCTTAAAAAAAATGTGTGATTTTAGCACACATATATAATTGCACGAGCTATAATTCCCCGAAAAAACACCAAAATTTTAGGGTGTGAAAGAATCATCAACATGAAAATTGAAAATCACTAATTCATTGTGTGAAAAAAAGAAAGAGTCTTGGCATTTAAATAAACATTTTTTTCACATGATATATATATATATATAAATTTTTTTTCTTTTTTTGGGGCCAATTTACACGTGATTATAAATATATTACCACCTTCAAATAATAAAACTTGAATTTATTTATTTTTTTTTTTAAAAAAACCTTGAATTTCTACCACACAAAATTGCTTTAAATTAGCAGTAACTTTCTCTTAGCCTCTTTCACTATAAATATATATACTTCTATAAATATAATTGTGGAGCCCAAAAACCAAGCTTTCTTCTCAAATCATTTTGAGTAAAATACAAAGGAGATTGATCAAATCTAATTTTGAAATGTTGTGATTTTCTTAGTTGTTCATTCACTCTATATCTCTTTCTTTCCAAACATTAAAAATTCCTACTTTTGTTACATTTTAACAATCCCAGGTCCTCTTCAGTCTTCATAACCTCATTAGGTAAGTTTTCTCTTCTTTTGGAAGAATTAAAATTTCATTTTCTTTTCGTAACTATTTGATTTTTTTTCTTTACAACATGTCAAAGAATTAATATGTTATAGAGGACTTAATATTTATTTCATGTTAAAGAAGTATACTACGGAAGTACGGAGTACGAAAGTGTGATGTTACTCATATGACATATTATTCAATTCCCCATTATTATCTTGTATTCAAAATCAATTTGTTTAGTTTCCAATGCGAATGCAGGCAACAAGTAACAGGATTGAATGTGGGTTTTATAGACATTATTGTTCATAAAATGATCGTCGTAGGAGTTTTATAGAGCCGATTTTTACTTTTATTTTGGTGTTTATAGAGCCGAATATGATTTTGTATATAAAATGCAGGATGGAGAAAGTTTGCTGGCCTTACTTTGATCCTGATTTTGATAATATGTCCGAGAGGATTAACGGTCCAAGGCAAGTACTTATAATCTTATATAGCTATATATTATCCATATATAGCTATTATCCATACTAATATTATGTTATGGTGTTCAAATAACCTTCCGATTAGTACACAGTTAAATTTAGTGATCAGGAAATTTTCTAATGAACAAAGCTATTATGACAGAATTTACATTTAATTTTCTAAGGACTTTCATAACTTATTTAACATGCACTGATATACAGTAAAAAGTAAAAACTAACTTGGGAAAGCTGTTTCATTCTAATTTCATGCTTATACTTGACTACTCTTGAGGTTTTGGTATGCTAATAAAATCTCTCATTTTCATTGGAAAACAACAGTTGTAGAGTTTGTATTGACAATGAAAGCTTGGAAGATAGCACAGTGATCAAGGTAACAATGCTTTGCCTTGTTATGTGAAAATTTGGCTTATGATGCAATGTATAAAAAATATGTCTATTTCTAATTAAAAAAAACAAATTGATGTGATTTTACTAAAATATTTCTGTATATGTCATGCAGGTAGACAGTGTAAACAAACAAGACTTGCTGTTAGAAACAGTGCAAATTATAGCTGATCTGAATCTCTCTATCACAAAGGGCTACATATCCTCTGATGCAGGCTACTTCATGGATGGTAAAGATCTGACGACCTTTTAACAGCGTAAATGCACACGAGTTGATGAACATTACATTATGATTGTAATTTGTAAATGATGCAAGAAACTACGACTCCCACAATCTAGTACGAGTGAATAAGAGTGAATATCACGTCAGCTGACCATCTCAACCAGAAGTTTGAGCTGATATTTATACTAATTTAAGAGAAATCGAATGTGATAGAGTATGATCAGTGCTATTAGACAGGAAATAGTATGAGTGTATGACCTTTGTCACAGAAGACCTAACTGCAATTATATAATAAGCTAATTAAACTATCTGTGCATACGTATGCAGTGTTTCATGTCAAGGATGAGCATGGTAACAAGCTCACGGATCCAACAGTCCTCAACGCCATACAACAGGTATCAAAATATTTTTAGAGGGATCTTTCTCTTCAGGTTTATTGATAATAAAGACTCCGAAAAAGTTAACAAAAGCTTCGATGATCTTACGCAGGCTATAGGATCAGGAAGAGCGAAATCAGTATCTCCTAGAGTGAGGCCAAGCACGAGCAAGGCCGTTGGAATTGAGCACACAGTTATAGAGATGATTGCGGCTGACAGACCAGGCCTCCTCTCTGAAATCTCAGCTGCCCTTTCTGACCTTCACTGCAACATTGTTGAGGCTCATGCTTGGAGTCACAATGCTCGTCTGGCTTGTGTGGCCTGCGTTTCAGACCAATCCTCTAGCACCTCCATTGTTGATCCCCTTCGATTAGCCTCTATTGAAGAGCACCTTACCACGGTATTTCAACGAGTTCCACACCTTATTTTAACTCATCATTTATATATGCCATAAACTTATTACCGTGTTTTAAATGGAGCAACTGGCCTGTTTATATTGAATCAATAGAAATCCCCAATCACCTGCCACACCTCTCATATCAAGCAATCGTATGTTGTAATCTGTCAAAATATATCAAAGCTCAAAATAACTTCACCTTAATCAGGTAATTAATCAATTTGATTGAACAGATTGGAAGAAAACAATAAACCAGTACTATGTCATGTTTGTTTTGTTGGCTCGATTTCATAGAGCTTTAATTGATATGCTTTTCAAATGGAATTTCTCCATCTTCTCATTTGTTGTTGGGTACGACATATAGGTACTCAGGGCAAAATCAGACCTAGAAGGTATTGGCGTGAAACAACAAGAAGTGAAGACATCTGATCTTATTCAAGGGGAAGGAAAAACAATCATCTCCATTGTTGAACGTCGGTTGCACCAACTTATGGTCTCCATGAGGGACTTTGATACGCCACCTTCAGAGCCCTCGACCTCCCCTAGATCTCCCTTGGATTGTCAAGAAGATGATGAGGGGATGAAAGCAACCGTGTATATCGATAGCTGTTACCAAAAGGGCTACTCGATCGTGAGTGTGGAGTGCAGAGACCGTCCTAGGGTCACGTTCGATACTGTCTGTACACTCATTGATATGCAATATGTGATCTTCCATGCTTCCATAAACAGTTGCAATGGATATGCATTTCAGGTTAGTAAACTTTTTTCTATCATCAATTTCTGTTTGGTCTAGCTGATGTACATTTTTTCTTGATACATATTTAGATCCTATGTTAGAAATTGCATTGAAATAAATATTCTCATTTAGATATCATCCAATGCAGGAGTACTTTATTCGACACAGAGATGGAAGTCCCTTGCATACACAGAGCGAAAAGGATAGAGTCATCAAATGCTTAGAGGCAGCAATCGAGCGAAGAGTTTGTGAGGTTAGAAAATGTATTTTGTCTACATTTTACCCAGTAAATTTTCATGTAGTACCTTCAAAGTTGCAGTGTTTGTTTGGATAATAAATTCGTTAAATCTTACAACATCAACAGGGGATTAAGTTAGAGCTATCTGCAAACAATAGAGTAGGCCTACTTTCTGATATAACTCGGCTTCTTCGAGAGAATGGCCTAGCAGTAGTCCGAGCTGATGTAGCAACACAAGGAGAGAAAGCAGTCGACGCTTTCTATGTCAGAGACGTAACAGGCAGAAGCATAGACAAGGAGTTTTTGGAATCACTTAAAAGAGAGATGAGTCCAATTTGCCTTCAAGTAAAARATGAAAGTCCGCCAAGGCCAATTAGCCCAGTAAGGTACCATTTTTCTCTTGCAAACATGCTGAAATCTCACATTGCGCGGTTTTCACACAATTTGTTGCTATAAACTTCCTTTAGAGAGAGATTTTTCACTTCTATTCATGTAAATAATGAGGCAGCTAGAAAAAGGAGTTAGTTTGTACAGAAATAGCAGTCCGGTTTGCTTGATGCATACCTTATTGCGAATGAAAAKAATGACATTTTGATTACCACAACAAAAATTCTTATGTGATTTTTACAATTTTGAGTAGATTTTTTACATGACTGTGGATGGTGTAAGACGTATTGAACATCAGAACATGTACTTTAGTATTGCTATTGATTAGATCTAACAGTACGCGATCAAAACAATTTTTTCCTACTAGCTAGGCTATTATTTACTCAGTCTCACACTCTTGCTCCTAAGTTCTCAAGTTTAATCTCCTTAGCCACACAGAGTGCAAAATCATATGAAAAACATCAAACCTCTTTGCAGGCCTGTTGAGAACAAAATGTTGTCTAACGGCTCGAATTCCTTCAATAAGCCTGGCATACTTTTCTTCAGGGACTGCCTTCAATATTTCCTTTAGCCTTGGAATTTCTCTGACATCAACCTGAATCGAAAACGCCTCCCACCTCAAAACATCACTGAAAGGCAACACATAATTCTTAGACAGGATGACTGGCACACATTCTGCGTAAATGGCTTCAACAATTCTCGGACTAGCAACTTCATGGCCACTAGGGCAAAGGCAGAACTTAGACTGAAGCATCAAAGTGTAATAATCCAAGTCTTTTGGGAGGTATTCGTGGACTTGCAGGTCAGGGTCTCGTCCTTTCCATTGGTCCAGGGGGATGGGCCTTATTGGACCATGAAGTCCACCAGCAAAGAAGGCAAGGTACGGTCGAGCTGTCCTGTGTTGTGGGATGGACAGGAGTTTCGGAGATATGTTACCATCATAAAGGTGAATTTCAGGTAAACTCACATCCTTCTGAGGGTTGAAGCCTTCAGAAGAGTTTGCATTGCATAGCGCCCTGATGGATACGTTATAGAGGTTTGGGTTTCCACTTAAGGCATGAGGTCCCTGCAGCAAAGACACAAAATGTAATTCAATTAAGAGAACTCTTTAGTCTAAATATTCTGCTTCAAACAAACTGAAACTATAAGTGAAGTTCTGAAGTATATTGATCATCCATAAAAACTTAACAGTAATAAATACTGATCTAGGAAATTCCACTTAACAGTAATAAAAACTGATCTGGAGGTGTCCATCTTAGTGCTTTATTGTTCTCAAATGAATTTGTGTTGCCCATTCCAACTTTTGGTGGGTTTGGCTAATGCATGAGTCTAATCTGTGTTGATTAGAATTTAGATGCTCGTAGTATTGGCTGAAGGTGTTAATGTGTTATTGTACCACAGGAGTTCGGAAACAATATTAAAAAAACATTGCTGAATGGGTGCTCAGATATCAAATCTTTCATGTACTTTTTGAGCATTAGATCTATATGAAGTATCAGTGTTAAAGATGGGTTCGACTTGACCGTTTCTCTCAAAAAGGGCATTGCTATATCAAGTATCAACAAGTCTAGTGGAAGGTCGGATAATGAGCGGAAGGCCTTAGTGACTTCTCGGATTTTGTGTAAGGATTAAGCTGTTGTTTGCTCATTGTGTAAGGATAACTAATAATCCATTGCAAATTACTTGATTGAAGTAATTCAACACTGTAGCAGTAATACAGCTCTTGTATAACTCTTCTTTGAAGTCTAGAACAAAACCGTACTGAATTGAACTGAAAATGAGTCTAAAATAATAGGAGCGACAGGGCCATAGTCAGAAACTCGCATGTCCGAGAGCAAATTGCGTAATTAGCTTGGAGATTATTATCTTAAGAACCCTTAATCAGTTACTCGTGTATGTTTGGAACTCTTACGCGTCTGCGAATCTGCATTATTAAAGCATGCATGTACACCAACAAGATTTAAAGTCTTGCCAAAGGCTCAAAACAAGAACAATGAGAAGATGGAGTGTCTCATTCAATGCCTTTTTAAAGCAAGTAGGAAATTACAGTGGTCTTTTCATAAGCTGTCATACTTGTGTGTATGTTACTCCGTGATTTTAATTGATAGTGTTTGCTAATTCAGTTGTATTAATTAAAGTGATTATTGAAGCCATTTTTGTGTTTGCCTTTAGCGTACATAGGGTGCCTTTTCCACTACAAAACATGGAAGATAAAAAGTAGGAAAATTTGTTGGAAACTACCTGCTTTTTTCAAAAGTTTAGAAATAACTACCCACTATTTTTTTTAAAAAAATAACTACCCATTATTTGCAATACCGTTAGAAATCCCTACCTCTTTTGGTTCTCAGTCAATATAAAGCTGATTTCCGACTTGTGGGCCCCACGTGCTTTTATGTTTCCCTCCAAAAATCTGCTGAAGCTACGAAATGTCGTTTTTACCCCTTGATGTTTATGATAATTACATGCATTATTACCCCCAACCACAAATGTCAAATCAATTTACTCCTTATTACTCCTTTTTACTCTTCACACTCTGACTTCCTTCGTCTCCTTCATCTCCTTCCTTTTTCTTCTTTCTCTCTCCTACAATCATCTCTCTCTTTCGTCATCTCTGGTAATTCATCGTTCTTTCTCCTTTTTACTGAGCAATTGCATTTCACGCGTTCGTGATGTCGAAGTTGGTGGACAAGGGGAAGAGTGTCGGTTCATCTTCTGTCCTTTCTACTGCAAGTAACATGTGAGTACATGATCCTACTCCATTTCTTACCTTTTTTGTGCTTTTCCTAGTTGCTAGTAGTGTAGCTTTGAGGAAATTGTATGTTCCCCAGTCTTTGCTAATAGCTACATAGAATCATGCCAGAATTAAGCCCTTTTAAGCTACAGCATCCACACACCAATCAAAGCCTGGAACCAGCTTTGAAAACCCTCCTGGCAGCAGCAATAACAGTACATTCTCTGCAAACACATGTTTCACCTCCCATCTGTAATGTATGTAACTGAACTCCGGGTTTACTTCACAGAGGCATGACCATAATCATGTTACCCCCCCTTGCTCTCCTTCTGCACCAATTCCCATATACAACATTCAATCTTTGCCCTAGCCCTGGCATACATGCCTTGTAATACTTTATTTCAACTCCAAATTCTTGAACAATTTTTGAAAAAGCTCTTCAACCCCAAGTTTGAGTTCTAGCCCTCACCAGTCTCTAGATATTTATGAGCAATCGGTACTGAGGATTCACCTTAGGATGCTGTGTCCTGATACCACAACTGTGTTCATAATGCATCTTCCTATTTGGCAAGTACTGATCACTCCTTATCTTCTTGCAAGATTCTAATATTTACGATTGAATTGCCTTCACTCTTGCCAATATTATACACCCCTGCTTGTCCCACCGACATACACACTCTCTCCTACAGTATCAGTAGCCTCCTGTACCACACTAGTTACAAAACCACAAAACTGCGGTCACAAATATAGCTCAAAGTCAGCGTTGTTGAACGCAGCTTTTGGCGGGGCGCGCAGCTATTTATGTTAATTTAATCAAAAGCTCGGTTAGAACCGGATTTAAACCACGATGCTCGGTTTGGGGAAAAACCGCAGCTTTTTGAACTCAATCAAAAGCTGCGAGTTTTTCCAACCGCAAACGACAGCATTGTGGTCTTAACATCTGCGTTTTAGGGAAAAGCACGCACAGCTTTTGATTGGAGTCAAAAGCCTGCAGTTTTCCCCAAAACGCAGCTAGCTTTGAGTAATTGTTTTTCCCAATATTATGTATGTATATTTCAATATAATACTAATTATGTAATTCAATGTACTATTATATTATTATTCAATGTCATATATATAATTTTTTAATATCAACTGGGAAACTAGTATGTAAATACAATGGGACACAATAATTAATCCTTAATGCCACACAATGAAATGTTCACGATTAATTATTCAGCATAGCAACAGCATACATATCTTTCAAAATTAGATCTGATTCGATCATTGCCTCAGCAATCATGATGGACTTATAATCGACGTCTTTTTACATATAATATAGCTCCGTTGACTAGTTCCTAGCATTTACTATACGAAATTAAAGCAATTACATCAATGTAATTACTGATTCTTGTACAAGTTTTGGCACATATCTAATAGGAACTCATCGGCTGATGACCAATTCACCAGCTTAGAACGGTTAGATCGCCTTCTAAGCGTTCGAGATTTGTTAGCAGTGTCCCCAATGGTTGCACCAAACTACATACTCCACTGCCTAATATGACATCCTATATTGCGTTTTTAGGCACTATCTCTCCCTAGTGCGCCTGTGACCCGCCCAGTGATGGTGTGTTGCGAGTTGTGCGCTTCATGTGATGGCATGAAGCGGGCTGTTCTTGCTCTCAACCATGACATGACAGATTCAGAACACGACGATAAAGTTAAGTTCAATCCTAAAAGAATTGCAATTCCAATTAGGTCATGAATAGAATTGTGCATTCCAATTCAAACAACACAACTTAAATCATAAAAATCCAAATTCAACTCCTAATAGAGAATTGCAATTCCAATTTAGGATGTAATCTTATGACAATAGCATCTTCCATACTCAATCTAATCAAACTTAATCAGTTTATAATATGGAAAAATGCAAAACCCAACCAAACACAATTTACCTAAAAGAAAGCTTAAGTCGCTTCTCAACTTATCAACAAGCAAACTTAAGCACAAAATCTTAAAATCGCTCCTCTAACGGAGAATGAGCTTCAATCAATCCATCCTCTCTATTTCTATTCCAACATAATTTAATTTGTCCCTTCGACTGTCTGTTGTGATCTTTCACTTTATAGGCATAATAATTTAGTTCACTTACTCTGTCTAGTGAATAGATAGAAACTTAAGGTTCTTTATATCTAACTGACTCAAAGCTCAAAAAATAGCAATAACAATTTGGGACCTTTGGTTTTCTATCCATCTCTCATAGGGCCATTGAGGGAAACATTCAATCAACTGAAAGAATAGTGGAAGCTGTGTTATTATCACCATAAAAAATCCCAAAATTCACACTCAGTATTCATATATCAAATCATCATTTCAATTCACAATAAATGAAACTAGTATCCTACCAAAATCGACTAAATTTCCCAAAAAATCAATAGAATGACAAGTAGATATTCAATTAACAAACTGCATAATATAAAGCTTGAAAATTTTTTTTTCGAGTCAAATCACAAAATAAAATCGATTTATTCACATATTGATACTCAGTTGAAAATTACAGAACTCGACTTAAATAAAATATCTTAAAAACAACCGATCAAAAATCCACAACAATATTTCTAATAAGTTAACTCTTTTGATATTTCATTTCATTAAAAACTACCACTTACAGAACGGTTAAAGCAGGCGTCGCTCCCATAACGCATGTAGGAGAGCAAATCCACTTCACATTGGTACATATCTGAGTATTTGTTATAGTCCCCTCAATTCAGAGACCATCTTCAATTGAAATCAACCAAACAAAAATCATTCAAATTGACTACAATCTCAACAACTAGCCACTACAATTATACTTTCTTAAATACTATATTATTATTGTATACAAATTTCAACGTAGAGAATCCAAAACAAAGTCCCTTATCATCCAGTCATTCACGCAATAGATCAGTATCTATTTCGAGTGCATATCTTCCAATGCTAAACCGAACCAGATAATTCGAGTTCAAGGTACTTCGCCTACGTTGCTATTAAGAATCGGAACCTCACATAAAATCAACCCATTTAATCTATACATTACGAATCAGGAAATCAGCGCCAACCCGCAAACCTAGAAAATAGAGATGTTAACACTGAGACACGGTCCTTGTACTTGCAAGAACCAGTTATTGAAGAGTTCCAGCACGCCCCAATCGGTTTCGCCGTCGGCATGTTTGGTGGTTTGAAGCTCGTATGATAACGGCTTTTTCATCGAAGTTAATCGATCGGAGCTTTACTAGTGAGAAAGGTTCTGCCTGATGCATAGCGATCGTAGCGGTAGTTCCTCATCTCATTTCTAGTCAGTAAGTCTATTTTGTGTAGTGAATGGTGCACGCGATTGAGTTTTCAGGAGATGAGGTGTAGTCATTTTGAGATGGTTAGCCAATTTATCAATGGGAACTGAGTAGGAGACAGGAGTTTATTTGTATTTATTAGTATCAAAAAACCAGGAATGGATTAAATTGCAAATAAGCTTAACTATACCAAAACCCTAGATCGAATTCTTTGTTGGAAATAAAAAAAACCCCATACAGTTAACCAAGCCCTAGACGATTGTGAACGCTGCGGGAGTTTGGAATCAAAACATGCTGTGAAGAGAAAGACAAACATCAAACACAGAAAGCACATGAGAGGTGAAGTAAGAGAGAGAAGAGGGAAGGAGAGGGAGAATACAGAATCGAGCACGGTCTAGAGGGAGGCAAGCAACGGATAGAGAGAGCTAAAGGACGAGGTAGCTAGAGTGGAGAAGAGGTAGAAAGAGATTGTAGCGAGCGAAATGAAGGATGGAGAGCAGTAGAGGCTTTAGCATTATAGGTTTTATAAAGCCCTGATATATTGAGGCCGGGATAGTGAGCAACCATATGGTCATCATGCCGTGTTTGTTTAATATTATAAGGACCCTAAATGCCTGCGGTTTTTAACAAAACCGCGCTTTTGTATTTTTCAATTTTTTTGCATCTAAGTGGTTAAAAGCTGCGGTTTTGTAAAAACCGCAGCTTTGACTCTCAAAAGATGCGAGTTTTTAGATAACCGCAGCTTTGAGCGCACTTTTTTGATTCTTTCTACTAGCATTTGCAGAAAGTAGTATCATAGTGTTTCTACAGCATCAATGATTTGCCTCCTTAAAGCTTGGAATACCTCTTTAAACTTTAGCCAACTTGATGAATGACACTAAGTCTGGCTCTTTCATTGAAGATGGACTTGGATCCATTCATCGTGTGCCTACTGGACTGGTGTAACTCTAGATCTCAGTAGGTACACTTTTGCACATTCTGTCATTTAGCTGCCAGTTAGGTCAAAGTTCTATCACCTAATCTTGATTTATCAAGGTCCTCAGATCCGTCAACTTAAGCTTCATCCTTTTTTGTTGAAGCAACACCTTGTGCCTCATCGTTCAATGGTCATTACTCAAAGTCAGATGCCTCTTGATTCTTCAGACCAGGTTCCTCTCTCACTAGCAATCTTTCATCTCACTCTCTCCAAAGACATGAGAGTAATATCCGATTCTGCTTGGTCCCCTTCTTGATTGGCTATTCTTTCTTCTTGACTATTTTTGATTTACTTCTTTGCTACTCTCACCATTTCTGTTGTTACTGTACATGTGCTTGTTGTCAAGTAGTGCAGCCAGGCAGGTTGTAGGCATGATATAAAGCTGTGTATGCATTTTGTGTGTGTTTTCTTTGATTGGAAAGGGATCTGGTTTTTTTGGGATCTTTTGTGAGAGGTGTAGTTCAAAAATAAGTGATCAAAGATGAGATTATTGGACTTGGAGTAGACAGGGGTAAGGAGAGGATTTAGTATAATAAACAACCAGTATCTTAACATCTGTTAATAACATTTTGTGGGAGGAAAATGTTTAATCTTGGGCTTTTCCTTGATGGCTAGAAGTTCGATCCTTCACTTTGGATGCCGTACTTACTTCTTTCCAAAGGTTAACACAGTTCATGACTTACTTTCCTGAATTATCCCAACTAGGTTACTTGGGGTGTCCTTTTCAAAACAAACACATAAAAGTCAGTACTTGCTTTCTCCAATGTTTCCTTCAAACAAGCGTCCTATCATTAATAATCATCTTTTTTGAAAGTTTCAATCCTACCATAATAGGTTCATACCAGCAAACCACCACATTTGTAAGATCTCAGTTGGACTTTCACCAATAACTTCTGATATGGAGAAGCTATTATTCTCTACTCAGAATACCAACAGTCAACCCATATACAACCACACCAAGTAACATCAACCTTACCCCCACAATACCCATATCACCCTCAATGATTTCAAAATTTGCACCAACAACAGACTCGATATCAATCCAAGACAATTCTCCAACCTAATATTAGTGAGAACATAATACAACATAACAACATTGCATCAAGTTACAATAACATCTAAAAAATGTTAATTTCAAGTAAAAAGGAAGACGAAAGCATCATTTTTATCCAATTAAACCCAACAAAAACAGAAAAAAAATTAAAAAAACCCTAGAAATTGAAGTACGTTCATAATTTCAGCAAAATCAGACAAATCACATACTAGCAACTAGAAAAGCACAAAAAAGTCATGAATGTGAGTAGGTTCATGTACTTCACATGTTACTTGTCGATTTAGAATGACAGAATGAACCACACTCTTCCTCTTGCTCCACCAACTTCGACATTCTCAGAACGCGTGAAAATGCAATTCTGTATTAGTAAAAAGCGAAAGAAACGATGATTTTACCAGAATGACGAAACGAGGGAAGAGATTGGAGAGATCGGAGTGTAGCAACGAGACAAGAGAGAAAGACTGAGGGGAACAGTTACTGAAAGAAGAGAGAGATGAATTTAGAGAGAAAGCAAAAGGAAGGAGATGAGGGACGAAATGATCAAGGAGAAGGAAGTAAAAAGATAATAGAGTAAATTATGGACATTTGTGGTTGGTAAATAATGCTTGTAATTATCATAAAATCAAGGGTAAAACGACATTCGTAGCTTAAAATGTTTTTGGAGAAACGTAAAAGCACGTGGGCTGCCCACCAGGAAATCAGCTTAATATGGCCTGAGAACCAAAAGACGTAGATTCACTCATGGATGCAAATAATGGGTGGTACTTATTTAAAAAAAAATAGTGGGTAGTTATTTCTACAACTTTTGGAAAAGGAGTAGTTTCCAACAAATTTTTCTAATTTATATTTATAAATTAGTATTTTAATAACAATAAATTGAAATTAAGTGAAAGGAATATAAAGGAATATATACATGAATTATCTAACTATGTGAATTAATGTAGAATATTTTTTGAAAAGATAATTAATCTTAATGTAATATATAAAGGAATAAATGTTCGATGTCATCATGTTACGTGGCGGACCGATCATTAAAAATTTCACCGCCAAAGGCATTGCATACATCACAAATTAAATAATTTTTTTAAAAAAAATCAAAACCAACAGATTGTATGTCAACTCACTCATCTTAAGTTAAATGCTAGAAAAACAACTATATAAATAAAATTAAAAACTATTAAAAAACACAACGACGATACTCCATATTCTCTTTAAAAAACAACCAATTCTATCTCATACTCACGCTAGGTTTAAATTAAATCTAATAAACAACTATTTAAAGAACAAACAACTATTAAAGAAACAACAAAAAATTGCAACAATTTACTAATTAAAAGTACTAATGCTAACTCAATTGCATAACTCTTATTACAACTAATGCAAAGCAAGTAGTGTTCCATATTACATACCAATTCATTCCCTCTCTTTTTACCACCTCACAAATTCTTTTCCTAATCTACATTAGATT